>OMLF01021933.1:5289-18119 GCA_900302615.1 Holocentrus rufus | reverse complement strand
GGTAAGAAGTAATGTTACGTTCTTACAAAGTGTAGAAGATTGTGAATCAAATACAACATGATACTGTATGCTGTCATCAAAACTATATATATACACACAGACACACACACACACACACACACACACACACACATATCTGAATGATTTATTTATGTCAGCATAAATTGTAGCGCAAACCTCTGGTGTATCATTTGAGAATCAGATACTGGAGCAGTTGTTATTTTAGCACTGATGTTGAGTGGTGTCTCGATGCCAGCTAATTTTGACTTTGACTGGTGTGTGTGTGTGTGTGTGTGTGTGTCTGTCTGTGTGTCTGTGTGCTTAAGCTCACTTGGTTTTCCCTGACAAGTCTGATCTGAGTAAACAACAAACCAGCCAAATAACTCTGGAGAGAGAGAGAGAGAGAGAGAGAGGGAGAGGGAGAGGGAGAGAGGGTCAGAAAGTGAGTGAGGGAGCAAGAAAGAAAGAAAGAGAGAGAGGGAGAGAGAGGCAAACACAGACCCAGGCTCAACCCTGCAGTCATGGACAGGAAGCTGATATTTTCCCAGACTTTCTTTTCTCTTTTTTTTTGTAGTCTGATCCGACAATTGAAGCTTCCTTTGAGGGGCTAATAATACAACGGAGCCATTGTGCAATGCGTCGTTTCCCTTCGCCTGATTTAGCAAGAGAGAAGGCGTTTGCATGCAATGTCTCCACTCCCAGGGTGGCTGGGTGGAGAGGTAGAGTTTATACTGCCATCAGATTGGATTGTCACACCACATCATAATAATGCTCTATTATCGTCTGGCTCACATGAACATGAATCCACCCATAACAGAGCAGTGGTAGGGACTGTGCAAGTCTCCAAGCCCTGAGTCTGCCTTGTATTCATGCTGGAGGTTGGTTTGTTTATGTTCAGGTGTAGCAAGCATACAACCGGGTATTCAGTAATGGCTGCACCTGTGTATGTGCATAGTTGGCATACACATGTAGTGCATGCAAACATCCCTGCTGCTACATAGGCAAGTCAAGTTGAATTTAAGTGCAGAGCTTTTAGCAGAACAGGATTGTCACAAAATGCTTCACAGAGCAAACAAGCGCATAAATGCACATCAAAAACAAGACGGGATACAAGCCCTTGTGCGCATATTCACACTGTTACATTTTAGAGTTGGGCTTCTTCAGCATTTTCTGTTTGCCAGTGCACCAGTGCCAGTGTCTAAAAGGTTAGCTAGTTCAGCAAAGTCACACAGAGGGTACATGCAGCTATGCCAAGCTCACTAGTCAAAGATTTGGTCTAATGAGGCATACATTTCCATGAAGCTCAACTAGTCAGAAATGGAGCTGGTTGCAAAGTGAACCCTTTGTTCTTGTGCATGCACAGACTTTGCAGTGCAAAGTCTGTCAGTGTATGTTGGTACATGTGTGGTACATGTTTAGTTCATGGAATTCATTATACCCAGGGCATGTGCCCTGTTTATTTTGGTGACCTCATGACCTTTTCTCTAGCGCCACCCTCAGATGAAAATGGCAACATGTATTCAAGATATCACAGTATTTGTTGAGTGAAGTCATATTCCTCAAAAGACGATTCCTCTTGATTTTTGTGACCCTGTAACTTTTCCTGTAGCTCCACCTTTTAGCCAAAATGTCAATTTTGTTGTCTTAAGATCATGCAGAATGTCAATTTTGGTGTCACCATAACCTTTCCTCTAGTGCCACCCTCAGGCCACAATGTCAATTGATATTTTAAAGTCTATTGGGCGGATTGCCATGGAATTTGGAAAGCTCATTCATGCTACCCAGAGGATGAACCCTGTCAGCTGTGGATGCCCTCATGACCTTTCCTCTAGCACCACCCTCAGGCCAAAAAATGGACTCAATTCAACTTGTATCTTTAAATGCAGTGAATGGACTGCCGTGAAATTTTCCTGAGTGAACTTATGCTTCCCTGAGAATGAACCCTATCGATTTTGGTGAACCTGTATTCACCTGTTATTCACCCTGTCAGTTTTGGCACCCTTATAACACTCGTTCTAGCACCACCCTCAACCCTATCTCCCACAACTTTCCTTCAACCCATCATGCACTGCACCAGCAGGGCACCAGCAGCAACACCCATGCTGGTGCTATATAGGTGGTAACTATTTCTTAATTCTATCGGCTAATTATTATCTAAATTCTCATTATTGCTGTGGTAACAAATGAACCACATGAGAAAAAAAAAGGAGAAAAACACTGGTTTCTACCGTTTCATTTCTGGGACAATCATGAATGACTCTGCGTTCGCCGTCACTTTCAGGGTAAACTTGTCTTTTGTCACTCATCTTCGAAGACAATTTGAATTCTAAAGCGGCTTCAGACTTAGAGCAACAAATGACTAAAACTGGCTTCAATCAAGCAAGAAATTACCTGACAACTGAGCTCTTCGACGGCACCCCCACACTGCAACAGAGGCAGATTTTACACTTTTAAGAGTTTTCTCGCTGGAAGCTCCTCAGAGCCCGAGTGTTCTCTGTTTTAAAACTTATAAATGATCTGTGCTGGTTGAGAGATTGGATCTTTCTTGTGACAGTGAGGTAAAATCACGAGGTCGGGCAGCACCACTCTTCCATGGGTTGTGAGAAAAAAGAGATTTTTATGAGCCAGACAGCATGGCATTAATGACACTAATCACTGTGTATCCCGGCTCACTGCTGATCATCTCCACAGGCAAAGCAAAGCTCAGTCTGTCCGGCCAGGTTGACCAGGTTGTGTGTGTGTGTGCGTGTGTTTGTGTGTATCATGAATGTCTCTGCGGCCTCACATGCATATCTGTCCGTCTGTCTGCCAGCCTGTCTTGCTGTTTGTCTCCATGTTTGGCTAACCATGCGTCGTTCATTTTATCAGTAAATCTACCAGTCGGTGGGCGTGTGTATGTGTGTGTCCATGGGTGAAATGACCACTGGGTTTCCTGCTGTGTTGACCACATGCTCCACTCTATTCCCCTTTCATCCAGTCCCCCTTTGTACCCTGACTGGTCACTCTACCTTGACCACCCATGTTGTTCTTTCTGGCCCGGCCTCTCGTTGTTCACTGAATAGTCACACTATTCAAGCTTTTCCATCCCTCAGGGGTTTGGGGCCCCATGGGGGCCTCTGCAGGTGACAGTGGTATCCCTTAAAAAGCTCCTGTTGAGGGGAAAAAAACTAAAGCAGTAGATTAAAGCAGTAATCTGTGACATTTTCATATAAACAAATGTCAGTTTTTGCCACTCTCTGTTGCCCGTGGTGATTCAGTGAGCACACTACATTTGCTCTAAAAAATCCCCTGCTGAACAGGTAGTGATGTGTCTTGTATTTCCAGTTCCAGCAGTTTGTTTGGGATAAAGAGAAGAAGAACTGGGTAGTTAGCATGAGCAGCGATGACCACCATGACCGAAGAGACGAAGAAAAGGGAAGAAGACAAGATACAAATTAAAGAGACTGGGATCTTGTATGTTGTAGTGGGTGATGATTTCTGATGGCACAGGTCTCTCTCTCTCTCTCTCTCTTTCTCTTCGTAGTCACCTTCCTCAGCAGTCAGGCACAATGAAGGACTAATTTGTCTTGGCCAGAGCTTGTCGGGGCAGATACCTGACCAGTAAGGCCATATGGTCAGTGAGAGTCCAGGGCAAGTGTGTGTGTGTGTGTGTGTGTGTGTGTTAAGCCCAGGTCTCTTGCCCATGTCTTCTCATTAAGGCACTAATTACCAGGGCGTGGACTTGAAAGAAGAGGAGATTTTTATTCCAGACGCAGCAGGTGAACCTGCCAGTGCCGCTCCAGCCTGATCCGGGTTATTAGAAGGTTGTTTCCTGGTGACATACAGTCGAAAACAAAAGCACTGGCACAGTGAGTGATTTTGTTTTTCCTGCTGTTTTGTTTCGACACAATTTAACGTGGATGCCAAAAGAGAAGGAGCTCTACATAAAAGCAGGTTTTGTTTTTAGCTTTGGCTCATGCTAATCGTTTGATGTGAATTTCATTTTACATTGTCGACGTGCCAACGGCCAAAAAATGACGAACTTGAATTTACTGTCCACATACTTCAGCTGCTGTCAATGCGTTAGCATTGCAAAAAAATTAATGAGCTTGTTTTAGTGCGGCAGTCAAAATACATCATATCGACTTCTTACCGTGACATGTTTCAGTGACAGAGTTATAAACTCAAGTGGTTTCTTTTTGCTGATCCAAATCTTTTTTTACAATGGGCCCATAAACTAAGAGCATGTTCCTGATATTAACCTCATTTAAAACAACTGATTTAAGTGCCCATGCCTCCTTGCCCTGCTCTAAACATTCACTTGTGCCCTCTTTAAACTTTCTTCCAGTCACTATTTAAAGGGCAGACACTAGTAAAACTAGTCAGCTGTCTGCGCCCTCTCTCTCTCTGTAAACCTAGCCAGCTGTCTGCCCTCCACCTTTGACCTTGTTTTGATGAACAGGGTGTGAGCGTGCGTGCATGTGCGTGCATGTGTGTATTATGTGCATGTGTGTGTTTGTGTGAGTGTGTGTGTCAGGGGGTTTTCAGTGCGACCCTTGACCTTTTGTGACTGACAGGCTAAATCTAGCCACCCTCCCTCCCTCTCCTCGCCTTCTCTCCCACTCTGTTTCCTGACTGATAGCCTGGGACGGGACAAGCTCCCTGGCTACAACATAGTGTGTGTGTGTGTGTGTGTGTGTGTGTGTGTATGTATGTGTGTGTGCATGTGTGCATGCGTGTGCACGTAAGTGTGTCAGACAGAGAAAGAAAGGGAGGGAAAGAGAGAACATGTTCAAGTGTGTTTGTATGGATAAGTAAAGGTGTGTGCACAATCTAAGAGGGTCTGAGAAGGAGACACTGTCCAGACATCTCAAAAATAACAACCCATATAGTCGCAGACCTGTGTGTGTGTGTGTGTGTGTGAGTGTGTGTGTGTGTGTGCATGTGCAGGCGCAGGCGGAAGAGTATCTGGTAATTATTTAGTCAGGCTTCAACCTTTGACCCCGTCTCTTGACCTCTCACATCCTGTCCAACCAGGGAGAAGACAGACACACACACACACACACACACACACACACACACACACACTCTTGAGCATTCTCTGTCTCCCTCATGCACACATACACACAGAGGGGTTTAAGGGGTTTGTGCTTGTGTGGGCTGAGAGTAAATATGGAGGGTTGGGAATTTAGGGGTTTTGAAGGCTGCTAATGTGAGTCAGGGTCGAAAAACATGACAAGACTTTCAAGGAATGTGTGCAAAAATGATACAACATGTGTAAAAGACACTGTTAAGGTGACATAAACACACATCACATAGAGACAGCAGCAACACATTCTGGTTTTTCCATTATTTTTCCATAGCTCCATCATTCAATCAATCATTTCTGTGTAACAGGTATCCTTGACAATGTGGGAAATTCAGAAATTGAGACTGAAGTGAACTGTTATTAAAAGGTTTCTGATTATCAGTGCCAAAAATGTGAGCAGGGACCTAGGTGCAGACATTATGGCGGTATCCATGAAATCCACCAGGGGGCAGGAAATCCACCAAAGGCAATAATATTATGTATAGGGAAGGAAGTCACATGACACCTTGCTGTTTGTTGACTTAATGGTTCTGTTTTTGACAGAAAAGATCCACAGCACAAAGACTACGTTATAAAGTAATACAGTTTTAGAATGATCCCAAGTGGATCATGTTTGCAGTTCACTGTTTGTGCTGCCATGTTGTTGTAACGTCACGTTTGTTTGTCGGTAAACTCGGGCAAGGTGCTTCATGTCTGAATTTCTGACCCAGAATTAGAAGACAAAGGAACGGTCTATTGCGTCTTTTTTCTTTTCTTTTCTTTAAATTTTGGTTGGAACTGTGGAAGTCGAATATTTCTGCGTTTCCAAGTGCACTGGATTACGGCATTACATCTTAAACAATAGTACAAGACTGAAGTGCAGCAGAACAAAACCATTTGTCATTCATAGACACATAAACAAATCTTCCACTTTCTGTACTGTAGGACCCACAGTGGTGCTACAACCAGTCCTCCATCCGTATTCTGCTACTGTTGGTATTTTTAATTTCTTAGCAAAAAGTGGTTCATAATTCAGTTCAGACAGAGGAGACAGTTAAAGGAAGTACTACAAATGACAAGCAATAACTTGAGCATAGTTTAGTGACAGTTTTTTTTTTCTACAAATTTTCGTCACTTCTAAGGAGAGGAAGGATGTCTGGAGATGTTCCTTCAAAACATGCGGTCATCTAGTCTTCCTCAACAGAGATGCACTAGCAGCAGAGAAGGGCCTTAACCATCCGCCTGAAAAATCGACGGATGTGTCCCTTCTTCTTCTCGGTGACAGAGTCTGAAAATTCCACAGAAATGTGATGTCATCTGTCAGTTCAATGCTACAAACACAGAGAGAGACTCTAAGACCATAGACCCAGACTGACCAGGCTGGATGTCGGCCTCTTTCTCCTCATCATCTTCCAGGCTGGAGGAGTTGTTTTCCTCAAGGATCCCTGCTGATGTTTCCGTGGGGCTCACGGTTCTGCAAAGAAAAGTCCAAGACTTACTTACTACTTTTGAGATATATTTTGGTGAGACATGGTAAATGTGAAGATTTCTGCATGTGAGCCTGCCTGTGACTGTCCTCATGTCCAGGCGTGACCCTCCTCATCTTATGCTCTGGGCTACAACTCTTTGAGCTCCAGATCAAAGATTATCTGAATAATCTCTTGCCTCTCTGCAGTCAGTTTAATCACACAATGCAACACAACACCTACCTGCTGCCATGTGGATCCTCAACATGGTGCCTCTTCTCAGTCTTCACACCTTAAGACAGACTTACAGGGATCTGTGGTGCAGCTGCTCCGTGCTGAAAAATGAATGCTGCAGCACCTGGCCAGGTGTTGCGTGCTCATGGGCATCCAGCTGCATTATAGTTTTCAGCAAGTTGATAAAGTTCTTCAGCCCACGTAGGTCATACGTGTCGCCTTTTACCTTCAGATGACAGGACAGGTGGATCCAGAAGCAGAACAAAATGGTATGATTCATGAATTACTATACTTTGAGACCTGTCTTGTTTTAATATATATTTAAGAAATGTCCTCAAGCTGAAGGATCAAAAGAGAGCACCTACCTGCTCAATGTCATCAAAAGACCTCAGCCTGCACTGTCTGGTCTCTTTAGGCTTGATTCTGGTCTCCATCTTATACTGGGCTGGGGTCTAAAAAGAAACAGTGCTCTGTTTATCTCATTTATCCTGAATACAGCGAACTACAGAGATAGGTAGGTGGTTAGGTATTTCGGTAGTTTTGGCAGTCGGTGGTAAGTGGGTACCTTGAGTCTCCACACAAGCTCGGCACAGTCGACCTCCAAGTTGTAAAAGGTGGTCGTGTGGAGTCCAGATATCAGGAGACGGTCCACTGGCTGACCCTGAGTGTCGACAGTGTACCTGATTTGGAGACACAACACAGCATGACATCAAGATAATATGACTTCCACAGTAAATTTGGGCAGGAAAGACTCAGACACCACAATATAATTTGTTATAAGAGCACTATCATTTAAAGAGTCATCATTAACAGAATTTCTTCAGTCTTTAATGACAACACTGACCATGTCATATTCACTCATCCCTGGATAGAGTGGATGACCAAAGGCGAGCTCTGCAGCCATACAACCCATGGACCACATGTCTATGGCCTCGCTGTAGGGGAGGCCCAACAATCTCTGGAGTCCTGCGAGAAGGGAAACAGAAACATATTTAAAAACATGAAAGCTACAATCAGAGCTTTGTCATGCTGTCAGGTTTTATCGCTTATTTAGGGTTAACAGCTGTGGTCGAAGGAGGAAAGAGAATTGTCATCAGAACTGTCATCCCTCTTGTCTACAGATGCTTACCTGTACCGCAGAGTCTGAACAAAACAACCTAACCTAGCATCTGAAACATGATGGTCTTAGCCAAAGTCAGTGATCTTAACTCTGTATGGCTGCTGGCGGTGGTCGACCATCATTATGTTGTCAGGCTTTAGGTTGGCATGCACGATCCCGATGGTTTCCAAATGCATCAATGCTGTGGCCAGCTACAGACATATGAACACACATTGTTGTTATAACCAGTACGATTGGCCGGATCTGCTTCATAGGCATAGGATATCTAAAATCTCAAATTCAAGACAAATATGTCCTTTGTTGACGAAGCAGCCAAACCGCTGCACGATGTTACAGTGGTTTGAATCCAGTGCCTGCAGATGTCTCAGAAAAGGTTAGATATTTACTGTTTGTAAAATGAGACAAATTTGAAAATAATGTATCTAATTGATGTTAATGCCCAGTATTATGACAAGTATGGTACAATTTAAACTTTGATAAGCAAACAGAATGCCTCTTTTACCTCTTCATCTGCCTGGTCCATAAAAACGGGGTCCTTTTAATGGCCACCGTTTCATTTGTGTGTATTTTCACACATCTAGCAACTTTGCCAAATGTCCCTTCTGCAAGAAATCCCTACACATAAAGGGTTGATGTGGAGGAGAGCCTATGTTGATGGAGAAGTCGTCCAGAGAGGAGGACTCTCCCATCAGAGGAGATGACAGCGGCTTGAACGTCCCACCTGAGAGGAAAGCAGGAGATGATGGATATGAACACAGCATGAAGTCACATGTTGTCCCAAACAGCAGGACACGGTCAACAAAACCAAAGTTTCGTTGTGCCTTTGAGGAGACAGTTAATGGATTTATTTGTAGGACAGAAATAAAAAAAAAATAATTCACTTACCAAACGTGTCATTTTTTTCTTCCATTAAATCCAAAGCTGTTGAATCCTAATGCTCCTCTTTAGATTACTTCAGTATCTCCAAAGTTGAAAGACTGACAACCTCACCGCAGACAGGAATCTTATGTGGCATCAGGGTTAGTGTTGGGGTTCTCATCATATATATCTATGTCTACAAGCAGCAATGTATGGAGTAAAAGCAAATAGCAACACCTCAGTCACTCTTGGGCAAATGATTTGACGCTAACATATGAAATTTTATTCAATACTTAACTTACAACCAAAATGTGTTCCAGTCCTTCAGTTTGGAAAAACACGGTTGCCCAAAGGAAGGTTGCATTAACGGTAGTAGGAGCTAGGGTCCCATTCTGCTTGATAGTTGGGAGTACCCTCGTCCAAAAACAGCTGCATGTCTTTGCCTGTGAAAACTAAAACAAAAACATTTATTTTTACATTTTTACCTTTTTATACACCCACCAAAAGCATCATGTGTATGAGGAAATGTGATTATTCTCAGTAAGAATGAAACACATTTTCCTCTCCATCTGACACATCTCTTGTAATGTTAGTAACTACTCACGCAAATCTCGAATGAATCAAATTGTTCTACACAAACTTCAAAGTTGTTACAACACAGTTCCATAGCTCAAAAACTACATTATATGTAAAGCAGTTTTATAATAATCCCAAGTGAATCAGGCTTACCGTTCACGGTGTGTGGCGCCATGTTGTCAGGTTTGTTTATGTCGGTAAGCTCGGGCAAGGTGCCTCACATCCAGAATTATAAGGTAAAAGAGCGTTCTATTGTGTTACTTTGGTTAGAAAATGGATATTTCTGAATTTCTGAGTGAAAGGGATTACAGACAAGGATACAGTGACAAGTTCAGCAACCGTATTTCTAATTGGTACCGTGAGCATTGCCACTAGCATTGCACTAACATTAGCATTTACGGACCAAGTTGACAGACAGCAAGGCATCAAGTGACTTCCCCCTGCATGACGCGTTGAGATATAGTGAATTTTCCTGTTCTTCCCTGCATGGCACCATTTCAGTCAGACGTGATTCCTGTAGAATCTTCTAGATTCTGTGGCAGCAATTGACTGTTGTCTTGTGTATGCTGCCACCTAATGACATTAATTATAGATCCATTCCGTTATGTGAGCCTTTCCAGTGAGACGGCATGAACAATTCCAGGACCCTGTCTCTGTTACACCTGAATGGAACAGAACCTTAAAGGATAGTTCCGTTTCTTTTTTTTTTTTTTAACCTGGATCCTGTTTTCCCTTCTAGCTGGGTTTAAATGATTAATAGGAACAAAAAGTTTTGGAATCAGTCCAGTATTGAGCAAGAATGCTGTAACCGGCAACTGCGAAACACAACTGTAACGTAATCTGTAATGGGGCAAACTGTCTGCATCAAAGTACTTCCACTAAAAGTGCTAGTTTTGCCACTGACAGGCTCAGAGTGTCTGACGAAATTATGGAAAGTGCTGGCACTCAGTGCGCATTACCTTCACTCTGTCTGCAGGAGGACTCTCCACTCTAGGAACAGCATTTTTCTGTGGGCAAAGTCCATTGGTACAGGACCTCTTCTCTTCTTTGGCTGGCTCCGGACAGGAGTGTTAGCATTCATTTGTAGCACAACTAGCTACAGCTTCAGCATGTCCCAATCCAACAACGGTAGTCTATGAAAGCTGCATGAAGAGTGGCACAACATTCTGTTGGGACAACTCTGCACAAAGTGTGCAAACACAAACCACACGTCTGTCTTTGAAGGGATGCTTCAATAATGTTGTCAGATATTTATAATATTAATCTGAGCCTGTCTGTGGCAAAACAAGCACCCTTAGTGGACGTACTTTGATATGGACAGATTGCCCCATTGGATTACATTGCAGCCGTGTTCCGCAGTTACCAGCGGTTATAGTGTTCTTGGTCAATACGGGCTCGACTCCAAAACATTTCGTTCCTATTAATTATTTGACCCAGATAGAGGGGAAAATAGGGTCCAGGTTAAAAAAAAATAACAACAACAAAAAAAAAACAGAATCATCCTTTAAGTAATATCCTTCATCTCAGTGAGGAAGAAGCAGTGTTGTCTTATAAAGACAGATGGAGGTTTTTGAATCTTCCACTCATGGTTTAGTTGTGAGACTCCTTTAGCTTTTTTAACTCTAACTCTACCTTGGCATTACGTCCTGCCCCCTGGTGGATTTCATGGATGCCGCCATGATGTCTGCAGCCAGATAGCCTTGAAAAATGTTGCCGTTTGGTTTCTTTCTGTAGCACCAACCCTCTGTTCATGTCAATGAAATTACCCAAAATGATACAATGTATTACGTGGGCGACCCCGACTTCTTTCCTCTCCTTATAGCAAAGCCTCTGAATATATCTGAATGGATTTAATAGAATCGGGAGAGCCAAAGATGGAGAGATGCGGACAAAGAGGTTCTGTATTTGAGAGAAGGAGTGAATGATGGAAGTGAAGGAGAGGGAAAGCAGCAGGAGCAGCTGCTTCTGGGCTCTTTCCCTGCTGGACCGGTGCATTACTTTGTTCTTTTGTGATAACATCTACTCAGAGCCTCGTATTAGCCCTCATTAAGCCTGTCTAGGCCTTGTGTGTGTGTTTACAGTAATAGCCGTCATTTTCTTCTTTATTTGTCTCCGGCCCTCACTTCTATGACCCTTGGCCATGCAGCAACAGTAAAACTCCCCCGGTGGAACTTGTGGATGAAGCAGAAATACAACAAAAATGCGGCCGTGTGCAGAAAGCATGTTCCCTTTCTGGTTGTAGTAGAGGTTGAATTTGAGTTAAATTCCATCATGAAAATGAAAGAGGAAGCATGGTTAACTATTTATTTATTTATTTTTAAATCTTGTTTGGAGATCAGTGAGTCCATTGGCACTGCCATTTCCATAACCATTTTGTATCATTGCAAATATCCCTTCAATGATGGCTAGGAAGATCATCAAACATAAAATGCTGCTTTCAAAATAGAACAAAAAATAAGGCATGCATTGGCACATAATGGCATTTATTTTGCTAGTGCTCCCAAGTTACAAAGCATTAAAAGACACACAATAAAACAGAATGCAGCAGTGTTAAAACAACAAAATAAAAACAGTAAAAATACAATAACAGTCAAGTGGAATTCAATAAAATCACTTGAAAGAACAGACTCAATTATGGTCAGGCTTGAGTTTTGCCTGAGGGAGAAACTTTTTGTTTTTAAGTGCCGGGGCCGGGTGAATGGGTTGACATGGTGGTTGGAAGAGGGGATTTGTTTGGGCGGTGATGTGTGTGTTTATGTGAGTGAGGGTGTATGTTTGTGTGTGACTGTTAACTGTCTGTGTATGTAAGCCAAACAAGCCCCTATGCATGGTCCCAGAATGAAGTTGGACTCTTTCCCCTCTCTAATCTTCTTCTCAGCACTCAAACTGACACAAGATTATTTACTTTCTTGGATTTTCTTACTTGCTTGGATTTTTATAGTTCTTCTTATATAACCACTTTACATTATAGCCCTTATTTAACAGCTGTGTTGCAACAACCCTTTTGCAGCAAAGTAAATGATTCTTGGCAACTACATCACTGACTGCTTTTTAGATTACACTTCACTTCTTCCTTGAGTAATTTCCTGGGCCTTAAGTAAAATTTCCCCTGGCACGGGTATCTTGAATATTATACTGTCTTTTGTCCATATGGGATGTTCCCCAAGTTCCCAGAGGTGTTAGTTGTCAAGGCTGCAGCTGTGGGCTTGTTCAATGTCACCTCACACCAGGCCCGACCCTGGTGACCTTTCACCTTTGGAAGGCTGAACTTTGACCTTTGGAGAGCTGACCCTTGACCCCAACAGGTCCTAATGGCGAGGAGAGGACTGCTTGTGACAGGAGACAGATGGAAACACACACACACACACACACACATGCGCCAATGCACACACATGCAAAAATACACTCACACACACATGCATAAACACGCGCACACACAGTGTAGCCTCCAGTAGATTTTGAAAAAATTACTAGGAAATCTCCACATAGCTGGCCTGCCAAAACCTTCAGTTTACAAGCAGAGAAAAAA
>OMLF01021930.1:21299-33227 GCA_900302615.1 Holocentrus rufus | reverse complement strand
TGTATCATTGTTTTGGAAAAAGCTGTTGCTGAGTTTTTCACATTTTGACAGTTTGAGCTCCACAAGTGAATACCCATCCAGCCCTATAGTACTTTAGTGAGGGAAGGTCACGGCAGACTAGAAACTTCACCAAATCATAGAAGAACTGTCTGGATGGATGCATAGATTACACTAGGGGTAAGTGGGAAAGCATCCTTTTTTTGTCTTTTGGGTGAACTGTTTCTTTAATCAAATTGTTTTAGCTAATTGTATTAACTTGTAGAAGGGAAGGTTAATTGTATGTAGACTTTGTAGGATTTCTTTCGCCGACAAAATATCCTTTTATTTTCAGATATTTTCACAAAACAGTTTTCACTTTTGTATCGAAGAGCTGAGTTGAAGGTTTGAAAAGACTGGAGGTCATCCTTCAATTTGAAATGTTTGTGTGTGTGTGTGTGTGTGTGTGTGTGTGTGTTTACATTATATATCTGTGTGTGTAACTATGGTTAGCAACAACATAAATGTTGTTATTGTTGCTATGATCATTATAGTGGTCTCTACTGTCTCTTACTTGATCATCTCCTCCCACTCCTCCCTGCTGACACACACACATACACACACCTGTTCCAGTGCAAAGTCTATGTATTATAAATATCACAAAATCCAGTGTATTCCTGTTTTCGCTGTCTACAACGCCAACCCCAGCATTTTCAAATTTATCCACCTGGGAGAGCGATTTTGCAAAGCTTCATTTTCAGTGGACGGAATAAAGATGCATTTTCAGATTTCTCCAGATGAGTGTGGACGCGGCGTTAGAGTTTGCGCCAGTGTTTTCGAGACTGTGTTTCTTCAGTGACCGGGAAAAACGCCACTGGAGCCGTCACAAGCAGAGGGAGCGGCGAGAATAATCACCGGCCAGATGATCGGGCGCGCGGAGCCGCTGCAAATGAGAGGAGTGAGAGTCAAAAACCGGCTGAGGAGAGATCACAGCTGAGACTCGCTGACTCTTCCTTGGGTTCGGTTATGTGGGTTGGCCGGGTGGTGAGTCACAGCAGTCCAATGGTCTTTCATCTACCCAACAAAGCAACATCGCTAACAGCCAGAACATTAGCAGACCTGCCTCCGAGAAGCTGTGCATGAGGTGTGTCATCATCGGCGGCCCACCAAAATAGGCATTCTAGCCGGGGGCGTGAAGTGTCATTCCCCGTGCTAAATACACTAACTCTGAGGCAGGGATGGGAGTGCCACGCACATCTGCAATGCGACCTCCTATAATAACTTGCTAATTAAAAAATGGCATGCACAATTAGAGCTCAAAATTCATGATCCAATAAAGTCAGAGCATCAAGCATGATATTATCTTCCTCTAAAGTAAAAGGGCAAAGGACACATATATTATCCGCGGCAGAGTAATTGTGATGATGAGAGCAGGCCAGGCATTTTAATGCAGTGGCGATGGTAGTGCATTAATAAAAGAAATTATATTTTCGTACAAGCGGCCACATGTCTGGGCTGAGCGCTTTCCAAACACATATATTTTTCATAGTAGACACAACACAATCAAAGCTCGGAGGATGTGAGAGTGCGAGCCAGACGGAAGTTTGCTCAGAGCAACTCAGCAGAACAGCCAAATTTAAAAGGAAAACATTGGATTGATATAGCACGGGCAATCTATGAAAGGCTGGGATGTGAGGGTTTGTTTGGGAAGGTAACCGAGGAAATTCATTGTTTCCTGCTTTCACAGAAACTACATCAGCTTACACAATGTTTCCAATTGGACAAACACGAACTATTCATCTTGAATAGATTTACTGCTAGGAATTGGCTGCAGGTATGTGATCTCCCAGAAATTGCTTTGTTTTGAGGGTGTTATTTCCCAGTGGCTTACATGCCGTAGCCCATGCACAAGTTACATTTTGTTTGGTTTGGTCCAACAACAAAAAGTGTGGTGTGAAATTTTCTTTTCTCAGGCAGAAAATGCCACCCGATTCTTGAAATAATATGAAATTGAAATGATTAAGCATGCATCTGCTGTTTGTTTACTTTTGGACTGCCAATCTTCTTTTCTTTTTAAGTTTAAAATTACATTCACCGTCACATTGCCACAAGCACTGATATCAGCGTCTGATCTGCCATATATTTGAGTAGGTATGTTTACAAGCACAAAATACTAAAGATGAAACATGAAGCTTATGGTGCAGGTAAGGTGTTTACAAGGTTCGACATGACAGGATTTCTCTTTTATTGTTCACGATTACCATTTTCCTGTACTCCATGCTAACCTTGTTTACATTATTTTCATAGGTTAGTTTTCTGCAAGAAGCATGATGCAATTGTGACACAATCGTACCTGGCATGTAGCTAATGCAAATCACAATATCAAACAAAAAATATCTAAAGATTTTGTCAGATTCATTTATTTGTTGTTTGCACTGATGCATTTACAAAGCACTTAAATGTAAGCAGAAGTTTATGCAACATATCCATACTATCAATCTGCATGCTGCCATTTGTGTAAACTAACAGGCCGTCGATGCATGTGTGTCATTTTCCTCTGTGATCGTTTTTGACACATGCATGCGTAAAATTATGTGCATGTGCAATAAAACTGGGCTTAGGGGGTTGCATTGCAAAATAAATGAAATGATCGAGCAGAAATGTATACCAGGTATATACCATTACAGCTACATTAGGAAACGTTGCACATTCATGGGTCCAAATAGCGATGAGAGGTAACAGTTCAAAGGATGCAAACCTCAATATTCAGACATGGCGTTGCATCAGTAAACTACACACAGCATGCTGGTGTTTATCAGGCCAGCCATCTATGATGATGCTACACCAAAGGATATCAAAGGGACAAGAGACCTTTCTCAGGACAGACTGCTCGCTCACTCCTGTTCGCAGGCAGTTTTACATTTCACACTTAAGCTTTGATTTCACTTCCTGTGGGCGATGAAATGTCCAAACCACGCCACCAGAATTTAATCTGGCAAAGAGGGGGGATCTGCAGGGTCTCAATTAGACGGGGACGGGATGTTCTTCTCTATTGCACCCCCACCTGCACTGTATTTTTACATAAAACTAATCCAGCTTAAGACCATCAAGCTAAGCCATTTACCTGACAGTTCCTAGAGGCAAACGACTGCCTTGATCAGTTTGAGATTGTATCACTGGGGTGAATTTTAATGGATCCATTGTGAAGTGATCATTCAAACATAGACAAGACTGCTGCAAACGGTGTCAGGCTTGAGCCTTCGTCAGGGAGAGAGAGACCAGGGTGGACTGATGAGACAACAAACTGTCCAGCAGTTGATGGAGGCAAGCTGAGGCTGGAGAGGCTGCAAGACCCTCAACAGCAGACAGACTTTCGTAGCAGGTCTGAGTTTCACTTTTCAGGTTTATTTCATTTATACAGCACTTTGAAGGCAAACAAAGTTCTTCCAAACAAAGTTCAAAGTTCCTCACAAAGAGAAAGAACAATCAATATTAGAATATCAAAATTATACACACACATATACATGAATATACACACATTCATATGTATGTATACTTGTATTTATATGTAAAGGAATATATGTGCATAGCAGATGTGGAAGTAAATTAAGACTAAGAGTTAAAAAAACATGTTAAACACAATTAAAACCCTAAGAATAAGATAAAATATAAAAACAATCAAAATCCAAAGAATAAAAGTATAAAGCATTTGCTTTCTATAACACTGTTAACATGGGAAACACAAAGTGCAGTTATAATGTGATTAAGACAGCAATGTGAGTAAGGCAGGAGTCTGATTTTTATGTTAGTATGATGATGCCCCTGTAGTTCGAGTAAGTGTAATCACAGTAACATGGGGAGTACTCCAGAACATAAGCCCCATTCAACACACACTCCTTTTAAAAATGTGCATAAACAGTAATGAAGAACACAGAGTTACAAGTGCAACATTGGCCTGTAGCATTTAGACGGCTAATGTTGCATTTGTTCTGTTGACAACTGGCTAAATGATATACAGATGCTACAACAAATTAGCTTAAACCAACAATGTTAAGCACTTAGTGACACATGCATGCAAAATTACTGTATTAAAGGCAAGGCCAACCATGTCAAACAAAATTGATGCTAAAATTGCTGTTTTTTAATTCATGCATTTATTTATTGTTTAAAAAGAACACTTTGGGGATGTGCTATGTGATGCTAACTAATGCTAATACAACTTTAACATAAACTGAAATAATCAGGGTGTCGGTCTTTGAGGTGGTTTGGTAAATAGGTTGCGTTTCCTCCTGTCATGTGAAATGAACAGTAACATCATTTGCTGATTGGTTAATGAAACACTTTGGCTCAGAAATGAAGTATTGCCAGAGCAATTATTGGTTTTATGCCGGTCAACACTCCCAACTTCGTCCTGTAGATTTATCACTTGACTCTGCAGAGGGATATCAAGTCGTGTCGATACTGCTAATGTAAAAACACTGGTCTTGGCGCTGTCTTTAAGTATTGATTCAAGTGACATTTGTAGCTGAGATCGGTCAGAACACACTGTTACAGCATGTCTTCAAGTATTGAAGGAGGTAGCTGGTGATGCACCTCATGCTGTAACAAACATTCATTTATATTCAGCTATTTATTTATGTGTAATCATTCTGTTAAATTTCAGTTTGCTCATTGGTTTTCTTGTCACACTCCCTCCTGTGCCCAAAGCCTGAGAAACTGTTTCCAACGGCTGAACAAGCTGCCAACAGCGTGGGTCCCTGGTCATCAAGTACGGCTTAATTAAATACCAATTGATTCTGCAGTTTAATCCATCTGAATTAAGGTATCATCTTGATTAGATGTTTACATTCAGTGGAGCAGTCTGCATCCAAATAAATAAAGAACCAGATTGCACAGAGCTGAGGATTTTCGGGCTTTCATTCCACTGGGATGAACCACAGATATGTGTCCTGATCTCAGGTAATACCAGTAAGATCATTTCACTGGTGGCAGGTTATCTCATTGCTGTAGATCCCGACTGAGAAATCTGCCCTGTCTCTCAGCCAGGTCTGTGCACAGTAACAACACTCTGATGTCGAGATCTGGGCAAAAAAAACAGCTCTGACCCACAGAGATTCATTTTTTTTAACAGAGGAACATGCAGCCTGGGGCCCGAGGCCTTGTAATTTTGACAGGGCTAAACCAACCCCACTGGTCTGAGTGAACGAGATGACTTTTAAAGAATTCAGTCATTTGTTTCCCTCTACAAAGCCAGCAACAGCAGCAGATAACCGTCTCTTGTATTTGTTCATCACGCCTCTGGAAAAATAAAACAAACAGTTCTACAAAACATTAAAATCCCACAGCACTCGACTTTTTGAAGTAAGATTTGAAATAACTGGTTCGTAACAATGTCAAAGCGGTCATTGTGTTCAGTATCAAACGAAAGAAAATGCTTTAAAGTATCACGTTTGAATCCCATATCTCCCCTCGCTCTGTGGTTTCTTGTCTTCCTTTTCAGTCGCCTGGTTGGAGCTGCAGAGCTGACTGAGTTTGAAATCATCATCTCAGGGAAGATAATGGGAAACCCATGGGAGTCCCGCCAGGCTGGGAGACAATGCAGTCTGTGTCTCACAAGTCAACCTTTAGTGAGAATGAACATGTGCTGCTCTCTTTTATCTTTTCTGCTGAGCTTCAAGGCCGTGCAACAGAAAGGAGGGTGCAAGGCAACACTCGTACAACAGTTTGCCATTTTGCCTCGCCGTAAATTCTTGGGGGCATCTGTCCTCGTGCACCAGTTTTTTTTATTCCTGAGAGTTTTGAATCATGAGGAAGATTCACTGATATTTTGAAGCAAATAAGCAATACTTTCAAACTGCCACGTCACAGTCTCATATTCAGTGTTAAAATCTCGTTTTTCTTAAAACAAGAATCCCGTTTCCAAAGCTGATCAACTTGTTTACAGAATTTTCTTGAATCATGTGTCATTTTCTTGATCCTTGTGGGTTGATCTGCCTTATTCCGCCTTGTTTCAAAATTTTTAAACTCGTTCCCAGAAAAATTCCTGAAGCAAGTGAAACTTAAAAAGATGATCCAGATGCTGTTATGTTGGAGAGTTTCTGCAGTGTACTACACTGTTTAAAATAGCGACTCGTGATGTGCTTTTCTGGTGTATTTTTCTTACTCGTGTGGATAACTAGCTAAATTTAGACAACTGTACGTTGACATTTTCCCAGCACGTCTACACCAGAGTTTAAATGCAGAACACGATTCAACTTTCTACAACATCGATGATAGGCATCCATTTTTGGTGTCCCTGAGAATCAAGGAGCAGGAGCTTCATTCTAGACTCACATTTTAAGGCTTAACGACCATACAGGGAAAAACCTGTCACAGAGAAGGCAGATACCAGTGTCTCCACTGACAGTACAGGCTCACAAATCCAGAATGCAATGCAGCCATAAGGCACTTTGCATTTTGAATAAAGGATTTAGGAACACATACACACATGGGTCTATCTCACTTGCAGGGGAGCTCCCTAGCATTTTGAGGAAATATAGTCACTTAGAACTGTGTCATAGGAAGCATAGGACACAGCTGGAGTCCTTATTTGGAAATGTTAAGGAAACATCCAGTAGTTTCTTCGCTGCACAGAATATCACACAAGATTAGCCAAAAAGCCAAAAGCTTCGGTCGTACAGTGATATAATTTGCCTAGCATAGCCTAACCAGAAGTAAGCTAGCTCAACGTTAGCTAGCTAGCTGTAAGGTGCCCTTCTCTGAGGGTGTCGAAAGTCACTCTAGGAAACGAAGGAAATCTCTAACTCGAGTCGAACCTGATGAGGCAGGTTGTGGGAAAGTTCACACACTAAAAATAAAATTACAGCCCCATCCATCTGTGAGGGCTGGCATCTAATTTAGCAGCTCCTCTCCTCGTGGGTAGACCAAGAGATGAGTGCCCTGCCTTTATAAAGACAGGTGTGGGTTTGCAGCGCCTCTCTTTGTCTGGTGAACGTATGGTAGGGAGGTATGCTACCTCGTTTGGGAAATTTTTATTTTATTGGCAATCTAACTGGTTTTCTAGCATATAGACTTTCTTGCATGCGACTCTGTCCTGATATACCCAGACTGCCGTACGCTATGTGGCCGTATGGTGATCGAGGCAGGCTGGAAATTAATTAGGTCTTTGTTTAATGCCTTCATCATACAATTAGGGAGACGTGGAGCCTAGCCCTTTAGGAAAAGATTGCGATTTCGCCTGTCCCCTGTTTGAGCTGCAGCAGAGAGCCAGTCGTCTTTCCCGGTGCCAATTTAAGCAGGGCCTCTATTGAGCAAGGTAACTTAAATTGGTAAGGTAGTGAAAGAGGGTTACTCCCTCCAGGGTATTTTTGCCAGCTAATATAATTGACTCCATCCATGTGTCCTTTTCGCAGGATTTACCTCCAGTCTGCTGTTTTACCTTACTGACTTTTCACATGCTGATTGTGCTGTTCAGCCAAAGTGTGAGGTTGGCGTTTTGCAATCAGACTTAGCATCCAAACACTGTCTTTTTGTTCCCCCCAAAGCTTGATTTTTACATTGGTTATTGTAAGTGTATGTAGGCTGTTTTTAAATTGTTGTGAACCAGCTGAATTCACAGTGTTTTTTGTGTATTTTCCTGTGCTTTGTCTTTTTTCCCCCTTCTGCAGTGGGAGGCTCTGTGGGGAGTACACGTGGTGGAGGCACCCCTGCTTGCATGCGGTGTAGTCGGCCTGAAGGATTGTGGTTATACCTTAATCATCTCTTTAGATTTACATTTACAGTACAAGTTGTCTTTGAAGTGATCATAGTGTGCAGACACGGTGGTTTCTCCCTGCTGTAAATATCCTGCCTTCTTCTTTGCTACCCTGTAGTATATCATCGCCCTTATATGAGGTCTGTTTAATTTACAGGTCGGTGTTTCAGCTATTTATTAGATCTGTAAAATAAAGGTTCCTGGCTTTGACTTATCTGACTGTTTTCACCTCCAGTTTTTAATAATGATAAACCTTTGATGATGAACTGAATGCACCCTCCTCCTGCTCATTGAAATTTTACTTGTATTGAAGCTCATGTAGTTGAGGCCTGTTATGGTTACTGGGCCTATATGTGGAGACAATAAAGCTATTCTCCCTCTACACTTTGTTGGGTCGCACATCCTTATCCTGCAGTGGTACCAGGCTGAGGGGGGCAGCCCAGACTCCATCTTGTCCCCATCCACATCCGCCAGCTCCTCCTGGGGGATCCTGAGTTATCCCGCCTGGCCTTAGAAATTACAGCACAAAATAACTTACTGCGCATCAGATTGGCCATATTTCAATGAGGTAAAACTACGTTTACAAATTCAAGAAAATTGATTAAATCAAAACTCTGGCATAGACTCCAGTTGAAGCTATTTCCCAGAAGAGCTCAATAAATTGGAAAATAATGACATCAACATACAGAAACATCTGTTAAGGGAAAATAAAGAGTGCACTGATTTGTGATTGCTTCCCTAGTGGGTGTGAGAGAGAGTGCACTTGTATAAGGGCACCTGTTACCCTCCTGGTCATGTGACAGGGAGAAACCAGCCCGGGCTGAGCTTTCAATAACACCTGAGATTATGAATAGACTGTGGTGGCGGCAAATCAGCCAGCCTATAAAACCTGACAGATTGAGTGAGAAGAGCAGCCATGGTGTCCTCACTTCTTGACAGTTCACTATCAAGAAGTCCAATCACCTGCTGAAGGTCAGGGGGAAATAATTAGAATGAGCTCAAAACAACAAGAATGGACAAGGCTTGAATTTAGGCCAAATTAATTAATTTTAACCATAAACTTTTGAAGTTTGAGTTTGCAAATATTGACTGTGAATGTTAAATGGGTTGGACTTGTGATACAGTGAATCATGGAGTCTTTATCCTTCCATTTGTTTGTCTTCAGTCACAAGGCTTTTGTTCCCCGCTAAGCCACCATGTTATTGACCAGCGGGGAGCCCACAAATGAGTGCGCCGAGGGGCCAGAAATACTTAAGCTTAGCTGATTGGATGATTCACTTGCAGGGATGTCTGTCTTTTTGAGGTTTGAACCGACTGGGTTATTAGTAGGGAGTGAAAGAGAAGAGGGGTAATTAGTGAATGAAGTAGTGCTCTTGATTTAACTCATGCTAAGCTTAGTTTAACAGTATTATATAAAGCGCTTATGTAAAGCAGAGTGTGTGAGGATGGATTTGGTGCTGTGACCAGCAGCTGGTGTAAGCCACTCCTTCAGTTGGTCAACGGGTTGATGTGCTGGTCCCAAAAAAAAGGAAGGAAAAAATAAGCAAGCACAGATAGTTTAAATTATTTGACATGAGTCAATTTAGACAGCATTTTTCCACCAAGATGCTAAGACAGAAGTTGCACACAATCAGGAATGGGCCTAAATAACAAATTATTGCTTGGGCTTATTCACAAACACCCTCATGAAGAGGTTATAGGTCTAAGTATATCTTAGGCCATGTTCCAGATTTCGCCCGAGAAACCCTGATATGAAAAGATATTTCAGTTTGTGATGAGTGTCAAACTGTTTAGCTGCCAGACTCAAACACTGATGAATACATTCAAAACGGTGAGACTGAAATAAAATGTTAAAATAAGCATTCTTACATATAATTTCTAGTCAGCTGAATTATAGTAAAATTGAGCTATTTTTCATTTTGCTGAGGAGTCTCTGGAAGCCCTTCAGTGACCCGGCACACCACTTTGAAGGCCCTGCTTCAGGCTACCACTTGTCACAACAGCCTCAAAAAAAGGTAACCTGCACTAATCTGGCTGCAGCTTATCACGAATTATGTGCATGTTCCTTTAAGCTTTTAGCAGATCTTCTCATCCAGGGTGAATCACAATGAGCGAGTGGGTTCAGTGTCTTGCTGGACCTCGCTGTTGATGATTGACTGCTGATGGGATCTCTGTTGGCCAACAAGGAGACTGAACACACGACCTCTCCGCTCCGAGAAAACACTCCAAACATTAAAAGCACCCCGCTGAGAGAAGTGTAAAGCGGTGGGGGCTGCTAGCCTAAGCACTTTATTCTGCCTTCCACGCCGCTGCCTTCCCTCACTCACATGACCCAGTTTGGGCTTTTCTAGCGAGGACTCAGCATGTCAAACTTATCCCTTCACCTCAGTCGCTGACTACTGGCTCATCTGTTACATGGCGAGCACAGTTCAAGACCCCCCCCCCTCGCTCCCCGCTTCCACATTGCATTTTGTTCTGTAACCAGCAGGATAATCTCACATTCATAACTTATTCATCGCATAAACAAACAGAATTCCAAACAGCTCCTCGGCAAACACTCCCGCTTCCCGTTCCGTTTCCCTTTGCACTCCGCAGTCTTCGCCGCTCGCTCTTAATTGGCATTCCCAGCTCCCGATGTCATCTGGTCAGGCTCAAGATTCCAGTCCGCAATTAGCCTACGACTGCGCGCGGCGGATGCAGTTACTCTCTTATTGTTATGGAACATGAAAGAGCCGCAGAGATCTCCGCCAACAAGGTCAGCGTGATGCTCCAGTCCTCTCTTTCCCTCCCTCTCTCTCTCTCTTAACGCTGCAATGCCAGGTGGGAGCTGGTGCTGAATACCAACCGAGGCTTTCCAGCTCTTTCCCTTAGCACGAAAAAAAAAAAAAGACACGTAATTGTTTACTCTGCGTGCACAGTCGGATAGCTAGGAGGCCTTATCCTTATTATGTAGCCGGTGCTGCAGCAGAGACAGAGAGAAGAGAGGCCTGTTTGCCCCGGCTCCCCAGAGGGAGCTCTATTCAACAGCCGCCTGATGGATGCTCATGCTTTTGTTCTCGGGGTTTTCCACCGGCTAACAGCGGCTGCTTCCACCGCGTAGCCGCCATCTGCATTTATGAGACCGGCGCTCGTTTGTTATTATTATTTTATTTACCTCTTTGAATGAAAATATACCTGGCAGACTTTTCAGAGTTGGAGAGTGGAGACATCATGTGGCATTTTTAATCTGCCCGGAGAGCTAATATGTGCTTAGTCTGAAAAGTTTTACTGGTGGAATTTGGATTTAATGTTTTCTAATGAGAGCCTTTGTGAGACTCTCTTGTCATAAAAATGCAATGGAACAATAAATATGCTGAACAAGAGGCTCTTGAGCTGCCTAATCTCTCGCCATAATCACCATGGTATATTAAACATAATCACTTATGCTAATTTAATGATTAATTAGTCTCTAATTAACGCATTGATTAGCATTTTTTATGTCAGCGTACTCATCTTCACATAACACATGGGTGCTGTTAATATGAACTCTGTACCTTAAAGCATCAAGGAGTTACAGTTTCAAGAAAATCAGTTTTCCTCATTAATATGCAAAAGTATGCAGCAAAGTACTCCAAAGTTTACTCTATAGGGGGAAACTGCGGTGTAAGTTTGAAGTTTCTATCATGCATTGTTCTTGAGCTCTTATATGCAAATGTGCCCACAGATGGATAAACAGGCAGATGCCATAAAGATGTAAAGCTTTCATACCTGCAGCACAGAGGTAATGTTTTAGTGAATACAGCTGCTGGGTTGTAACTGTGACTTTCCATAAAAGACCAGGAGGTTTGATCATGTCTGCTACAAATATCAGTTGCATAAGTGGACTGCAAAAAAAAAAAAATCTCCATCTTAACAAGTCATTTGGTCTCATATTCAGTATTAAAATCTTGTTTTTCTTAGAACAAGTGAAAAAAAACATCTGCCAGTGGGATGAGATAATCCCACTTGTTTCCAATGCTAATAAACTTGTTTACAGAATTTTTATCTTCAAGTGTCATTTTCTTGATACTAATGGGCTGATCTGCCTTATTCTGCCTCGTTTCAACTAACACATGCTTGTTTCCAAGAATATTTTGGAAAAAAAGTGAAACTGCCCTGGAAACAAGTGGGACCATATCATCATGTATTTTATGAAAAACAACATTTTTAGATTGAATATA
>OMLF01021930.1:9615-19895 GCA_900302615.1 Holocentrus rufus | reverse complement strand
AAAAAAAAAAAAAAATACAATTTGACCTTTAAATATTCAGTTGAACCTATGCAAAGGGATAAAATCGGTCATGTGGCGAGGGAGAGAATAGGATTTGACAGCCGGTTACAAAGAGGGACATCATTAGTTTCCTGTGGTATGTCAGAAAGATTTGTCCATGGCCTGATAGCCCTGCTGTCAGAGAGGCAATATCACTGAACAGATGACACCACATTATGGCTGCACATAGGAGGAATTAATTAACATGATCTTATTGTCATCTCAAGGCGGAAAGTAGGGAAAGAGAAGCACATTATGATCGCGCCAGATCGGTAACTCGCTGATAGAGTACCTTTTAAATGCCTCCGAATCCTTCTATCTGTACTGTCATTTCATAAATGGCGTCGTTTGTCCATCGCGCTCTGTGTGACAGCTACAGCGTGGGGCCTTGGGTGAGTTGGGATTGGGGTGTTGAAGGCATCAGCATAACACAGGCAAAAAAAAAAAAAAAAAAGGTGATAACTGCACGGCATCAAAAATGCAGCGAGAGCCCACTGTGAAATTTTCCAAGCCGGTGTGCAATATGCACCTCCATTTATATGCCGCACCGGCCTTCTGCAGCAAAAATAACAAAGATCACAAGGAAAAAGACGGGTATGATCGCCATTAAAGTGTGGCTCAGCACAAACAGGAGGAAAATCCATGCTCCTTGGATTCGAATTCACATTCAAATGCCAACAGCATGTAGCTCTCCATACTTTAAGCAGAATGGAAGCAACAGAGCTTTCAACAGCTCTCTCCAAGATGGAGCCCCGCTGTGACAATATGCTGCTGTCTGCCTGCCTGTTTTGTTTTCGATGTGCTGACTACCTGCTCAGGAAAATCAAATGAAATATGAATAGCTACACACCCAGGACTATAGGAGTGGCTTTGCCAGAAGGAGATATTCATTTGCAGTTTTATTTTGGAGACATTTTTGGTGTGAATGCTCCTTGCTGTGATGTGTTTGCATTGCACTGACCGGATATCACTGGGTATCAAATATCATAGCCAATGCATCTTTTTTTCTTTGGAGTTTCTGTTTGTTGCAGTCTTTTATCTGTATTTTCAGCCATGGTGGCTACCGCTGCTCTGTATAACTACTGTAATTTGTGCACCATAGGCAAACATTTTGAATTTTTAAAACTCTGGATAACAGCCATAATATAGTCCACGTATGCTGTGTGCAAACTTTCACTGACACTGATCAAGTTTGTGGTAGAAATGTCTTAAAATACATTCAGCATAAAATTCAAAATGAAAAAAAAAATCTTAGCTTGTTCAGTGGCCACTTGATTATTTACACCTGCACACCTTCTCGTTAATGCAAGTATCTAATCAGCCAATCATGTGGCAGCAACTCAATGCCTAAAAGCCTGCAGGCATGGTCATGAGCTTCAGCTGTTCAGGCTGAAAATCAGAATGGGGAAGAAATGTAATCTGTTGACTGTGGCATGATTGTGCAAAAAAATAAATAAAAAATAAATAAATAAAAAATACAGCGAGCAGCAGTTCTGTGGGTGAAAATGCCTTGTTAATGAGAGAGGTCAGAGGATAATGGCCCGATTGGTTCAAGCTGTCATATGCCAGCAAATCTGAGAGAGAAAATTGAGTGTTTTTGTGTATTCTACAGCAGCAAAAAAGAGGAAAAAAAATACTGACATTACTTAACATCACCATTTTGAATGTTCTCACAATTGAGCGTACTATGTGGGATGCCCTCATACCTGTCAATATTTCTGGTGAAGCATTCAGGGACCGCTGTGAAGTTTTATCACTGTGCATCAACCACCAGCTGTCAAGTCCTGTTCGCAGCCATACACACACACAGCCAGGCTTATCTGCATAGAGTCAACATTGTCAACCTGTTTCCAGCAGGATTTGGTGCTACCAGTTGTCAGTCTTGTTTAGAACTGAACTGAGTGTGAACTTGACCGGATTAAGCGCCGAAATGAGGAGTGACAACCATATTTCGTGTGAACTCAGGCCGAAGAAACCTAATAAAAACAGCCATAAGTGCTTGAAAACATTAATAATGAACACTGAACATCAGGATGCAGTTTCTTTACCAAAAGGGATCTATAATGCTTTGAAGTGAAACCCTTGTATGTTTGAGGTCCATCCATGGTTGAATACAAGCACTAATGAGATCACAGGAAACAAGGTAGTCTTGCCGTCGTGCTGGTCAGGCCTCAGTAGCACTGTTCACCGCCTCCCAGTAGGATCCTTTCCAATATCCAAGATCTGACTAACGAGCAGGATGAGTTGGCCGTCCTTATTAGCTCGGCTGGACATCGCCAAGGCCTCAGTGTTCACCAAAACTTGACTCAGTGTTAAAGTCCTGCAATCTGCTCCTCACTGGCAAAGCCTCCTCTAAACCTGACTGAACACATCGCGGTCCGCCAATTGCTCATTCAAATGGAAGACTGGGCGAGCTCTGCCTCTCCGCTGCAAAAAGTGTCCATCTTAACAGCTCCGTGTAAAATCTGTATTCAGTCTTATTCCTCCTAAAACAATTTAAAGAAGTCTGAGTTGAGGCCGACACTTGTTTCTGATGTACAGCTTTTGAAATCAGTCGAGATCTGCCTTCTTTTGTCCCAGTGGGGAAAAAAAAAAAAAAAACAATCTGAGAAAAGCAAGACTTTGTAACTGAAATCAAGGGCAAACTCGCTTCTTGTTCAGATGGACATGTATCTGAGTTAGAAATGGTGCCCTGACAAGAAAAGTCCTAATATAGCCGCTTTCCCCAGAGGTGGCTGTTGTGGGAATTTCCCTCCCTTATCCTGGTTAAAGAGTTGTTGACATTGCAGCCGCGGCCACTGCTGCAGCCCTGCGGATATTTGGCCACACCGCGGAGGTGAATGACTTCCTGCAGGAGCTGTCAGTCTCCTGTTATTACTTGGGAACACCCGGTGATTTGAAATGATTGCCGTGATTTTGGATGATTTTAATTCGTTGTGCATCTGCCAGGTCTGTAATCAGCAAAGCAAAAAAATCCAGTGGAAGTTATCAAAGACCTTTTTGGTGAAGACAAAGGTGTCCTGATAATACTAATCCAGTGTGAATGAAATTATCAGTTGTTTCACGGTAGTTTTTGATGTGTCCTTTTTCTAGATGTGTGATCCCTATCTGCCTCCTGTCATGAAAAACGCAGGCAGCAGTGGAATTTATAAAGGCAAGTTTTGAAGGGATTTTTGGCACAAACTTTCAAGTTTTTCTCAACTAAATTAGAAAATAAAAAATTATAAAACTTGACCATGATCATTTATTTCTGATGCATCAGTGATTTCAGCAAATTTCATTATTCCTGTCGCCCTGGCAGTGCCAAGGTGCACACAGGCCGCCACCAAACTGAATTACAGATATGTGGTATTTAAAATCAATGCCTCAGCAGAAAGTCGAGGAAAGGTGAAGCCTGTGATCTAATTTTTCACCACACCGATGGGAGGGATAAAGTAACTAAGTTAGTGAGCAAACCCCTTTGCAATTGAAAACAACAAGAATGCAAAGTGCATAAATAGGAAAGGTCAAACATTGGAAGCAGGTTGCAGGTTTGAATCCTGACTGAGCCACTGTGGAGCATCTCAGCAGGTAACAGTAAAACCAATACTGAACAGCTCTCAGGTAAAAAATTGTCTGTAACTGAGTGTAGCAGAGTGTGAACATGTTGAAAAAGTGCCCATCAAGACTTTCCCAAGTAAATCAGGTATGAAAACAACTTAAACTGGAAGAGTGCACTCTCCTCTAGAAGTGTGTGGGGACATTATGTCTATATAAAGAAGATAGTTGTTATTGCTTTGTGCCACAACTTGTTGTAGAAAGGGTGAGAGCGGTTTTTCATGATGGCTTTGATCTTTCCTCATCCCTCGTCCAAAGACCTGAGAAAATTGGCCAATTAGTGGACTGACATATGAAACAGCGACGGCTATACAGACAAGGAATGGGGTGAGGAAGGGGATGTAGGGAGAACAAATGTTTTTCAAAGTTTTTGAATCGCAAGAGGTTCTTCATCATACAGTCATAACTGTGCTCAAAAAAATGTATTCTTATAGGCCCAGTAGTTTGTGAGATTAAGCGCAGACAGACCACACACAGCACACGCGACCAAATGCATGATCTACTGGTGGAGAAATAAAAGCATTAAACCATCTCTCAAAACCTAAGACCATCATTACTTGTCCTCTGCAATGATGTGTGTGAGATTCCTCGACTGTGTCTGTATGTCTCAAGGGTTTATGTTAACAGACGACAACGCAACACTGTGGAGAAAGTTATGCAGTGATGAAACAGCCCAATCACAGCAGTACGGCAACTCACAGCTAAAACTCCATGAAATCTAATAAGCTAATGCTTGAAATGCGCAGTGGAAAAGTGATGCTGCCGTTGGTTATCATTTGCAGGGTTGTGGAGGGTGGACAGCTTCAAATTCCCCAGGCCAACACTTTCATTTTCTCTACTCCGTCCAGGTGTGAAAGCTTGACAGAAAAAGAGAAACAGCGGAATGAAAAGTGTTGTGCATGTGTCTGGGAAACTTGTCCCCACATCAGACCTCTATCACACTCGTTGCAATGTGAAGACAGAAAGTGACTCCTGACGCTTCATCTTCTGTCAGTTCCTTTATTGCACTTTCTCCTGCTCCTTTAAGACTTTAGGACCGGAGTCACTTTATTTGACTAGTGCAATAAATGTTCAGGAATTTGTCTGGTGCAGGGACATGAATCAACAAGTCTCAAAGGCTAACTTTATGCATAATTCTGAATTACAGGTAATATCTCTTTTTTTGGATTAGAAAACATTCCATGTCTTTGTTCTAAAAAAAAAGGGAGTCCTACAGGAAGCACAGGTTATGAAGCCTTTCATACACCATTGAAATGGACACAGAGATTTAAGAGTTAAGGGTCAGGAAAGGAAGAAGTGATTCAATTTTGAGAAGAATCAGTCAAACATTCAGTGCATGGGTGCTGCGTGCTCTCTGAGTGAACCTTCTAGTTTTTTCTCATATCAGCCTAAAAAGACGGTGGCAGAAAAAACATACTTGAACACAACCTTTCTATTCATATCCTGTCTAGGATGTAATTAGATTTCAATGCCAACTCATTCACTGCGAAGAATCTGCACCTTAACAAGCATTATTCTCATATTGCTCATCTTGCTCATATAAAATCTGTTTTGTTTTGCTTTTTTTAAATGTGAGGGATGAAATAATCACACTCGTTTCCATTTGTCTTGATACTAGTGGGGTGATCTGCCTTATACTTGTCTTGTCTTGCCTTGTTTCAACATATCTATACTTGGTCCCAGAAAAATTCCTGAAACAAGTGGAATTATCTCATCCGACTGGCAGATTTTTTTCTTGTGTTAGAAAAAAATGAGTTTTTAACACTGAATATGAAACTTATGACTTCTTAAGATGATCGGATCAGATTTGTGTCACACATGACAGAGAAATATCAGAATAATGGGGACCCTTTCAGCTGCAGCGTACGCACTTCCATCCTAACATACAGGCAGTTATCATACAGGAACAACAGATCCTACACCCGACCACAGACTTTGCATGCATTCACTTGGCATTCACGCATTCAGCCCTCATCCATTTTGTCGCTCAGGAAAAGTATAAACAAGAGAGGCCACTCAGAAACTGCCTGTCCTCCAGCGGTGGAGAGTCCCAGCTCCATTTGGACCGCAGCAGCCCTGAACCCAGAGGCAACAAAACACCCAGCAAACTGTGATAAACACACTGACAGCCACTCAGCTTATGCAAGCTCTGTCACTGCTGCAGGAGAATGCACAATGCAACACGTTCCTTTTAAAAGACAGAAGTCACTTTACATACAGGTGCATGCAGGAGAGTCATTACATTGCAAATATAATTTCTTTGCAACACTTTATTTGGACTATCCAGGATAAATATTCAGCATTATATTGACTAAATATCAAACTAACCTTAACCTCATGTATTTTCATAGAGATAAATCATGCTTTTGAGCTTGAAAATCCTTTATATCCCCTCCTTTTTAACCTCTGCCCGATGTCTTGGCCCAACATCTTTGGATACTGGACACTGTATATTGCTTAGCTTTATGCTTCTTCACTGGCTGTAAATATCTGACACTCCACCGTACCCTTTGTGCCAGAGCTCAGTGGCCTTCTTTGCGTAGGCGTACCCTTTGGTTGTGCTTCATTTACAAATCTCTCCTTGGGCGGGTTCCCACTTACTGAAGCACATTTCTGTCAAGAAGTCGAGGACATTGTGGCCTTCGATCGCAGGGTTTCCTGCAGATATCCGCTCCTCGTGTCTGGACAGAAGTGCATGGCTGAGAAACAGCTTTTAAGTGCACTGCTCCTCCACTTGGACTTTCCTACAGATTGATTTGAAGCTGACAGATTTTAAATCTTATGGTCAGTCCAAAGGAAATGGAATTTAACAGTGTCTTTGTGTGTAATTTTAATTTATTCTGGTGGCTATATGAGGTTTTATATTTGCGGATTAAGCAGATTATTAAGCAAATGCTCTTATGTAACTGATTCATTGTTGTCTGTCTTTATTTTTCTTGTTTTGTAACTTTGATGTATTCTTGTTTTAACCTTTTTAAATAAAGGTTTACTTTCTCACTCAGTTAAAAGTCAGCTGATAGTCTAAGTTGGGCAGGTTGATATGAAGTTTTGTATCTATCCTGACTCAGTGGTGAGTTGAATATTAACACCGGACAGCCCAAATAAATTGTGACCAATTTCCTTTTTATTTTTAATCACAAAAATGCATGCGTGTATGGGGGCGGGAGTCAATTAGCATTTGCAAATCCCTTTTCATTATTTATTTTTGCCTGCTTCTATTATTTTATAAGCATTTCATTAATTCCATTAGTTGCTGACAGCAGGGGTTTTGTCAGTCAAGGGTTTCATGGAGCATGATGCTTTCAGCCTCTAACACAAGCCTTTGTTTGCATCCGCTATCGTCTAACATGCAATAACAAGACGCTACCCCTCTCATGGAAAAAGAAGTTGTCATCCCACTTATACCAAAAAAAGGCAAAGACAGCGCCGTGCTGCACCAAAACACTTTCAGCATAAAAAAAAAAGGGTCTGTGGGGTAGAGGCTTGAAATAAAGCCCGCTGAAGCCTGGGCTTGCATGTGGGCAAATGATAAGCGCTGGCTCGCCTCATTATGCCCATCTTGAGCTTGACCACGGCCAACAGGCTAACGAGAGCCAGCAAGTCAGACAGTCCTGTGATTGACAGCATATGAATCGTCTGGATGTGGTAAAACTGCACTTATTTGCTTCTCCAGCTAAGTTAAAAGAAATGTGATGAATTATGTGCAACCAAGATTTGACCCAGGTCTAGTGTGTGTGTGTGTGTGTGTGTGTGTGTGTGTGTCAGCGATGGTGCTGCTGGTAGAATAATTGCCTTTTTATCTTGAGTACACTGGGTAAATTCTTTTGCAAGTTTGTTTGAGATGAAAATAAAGTATTCGGTCTTAAATCTTTCAAAATGGGATGAGCACATTAGTATGCATTTGTATTAGCAGCAGGCATTAGCATGCAATTCGGTGCGCCAGGATATAATAAAAGTGATTTCTAATTGAAAAGAGAGAAAGATTTTTTCTGTTTCTCTTTCTCTCTCGCTGGTGGAGAACTGACACCACGAGAGAGCAGCTCTTAAGTCGGTGTAATTGTGACTTGTTTGGAAGGGCAAAATGTTTACCCTGAATGAATTTAGTTTGGATGTTATTTGCTTTCTCTGTTATGCTAGCGTCTCAGTGGTACAACCCCTGCGGGATTCTGATGAATATTTCAGTAAGAAATTCTTGTGCTCCTCTGTCTTTCAGCTTCACAATGAATACAAATTAACAAAGTGTGAAATCCCGCTTCTCCTCCCAGAGTTATGAAATTATGACTTTCAAAGAATGTGTGCTGCCGCCCATCTGTCCCGTGAGCGGCGTCCCCTGGTTGTTAATCACTGCTCGGTAAAGACTAGTCAATGAGTTCAGGTAAAATAGCACTGAGCCTGTGGGCATCTGTTTGCCAGCTCTCCTGCTGTGCCTTATTGGGATGATGCATTTTTAAAAGAAAACAACCTCTTGGATCAGTGGGAAACCGCTGCCTGGCTGCATAAAACTACCTTTTTAACTTTTAACCTTAAGTTTGTCCCTTATGCAAGATATGTCCCTGAACTCAGGAGTTAATCTGCACAAAGCCGCTGAGGTAGTCTCCTCACCTGAGCGTTTAGACGAAGGCTTTCACGGTAGTTACGGTCATAATACAGCAGCTGGACACGTCAGTTGCCATGGTTACGCTTCAATTACATTATCATCCTTTAACGCTACTTCGTGAAACATAATTATTGTCAGCGTTTTAGCTTCTCTAATATGAATATATGAGAATAAAAAAAGGAAACACAAGAAATGCAAAAACTTCCTCTTAGTCATCTTGTCTAATATTGAGTCTTATAATCTTGTTTAAAGACTCAATATTGATTCAGTATTGAGTCTCAATATGAATTCTGGAAATAAGTTGATTAGTAATGGAAACAAGACCTTTAACACTGAATATGAGGCTAAATGACTTGTTAAGAAGGAATTTTTTTTTTTTTTGCAATGAAAGCTAAATCGTGTAGAAGATGAATTAGTAATTCTCCTCAAAGAATATGTTTGGTGTTCAAGGTCTGCTTCAAATGTAACGATGCCGAAGATAGACTGATGGTAAAATCGATACTCCCTAACAAGTTGAGTATCCAGCGGGTGTTTTTCTGTCCTGAAAATTGCATCTTGGTATCTCTTGTCTCTCTTCAGTAACCATAAATTCATACAATGTCGTGTGTTATTGAATTATTTTCCTTTCAAGATGCTGACAGAGATCTTTTTCGAATTTTCAGAGGAAAATGGCCACTAAGGACCTTTTAGCAACACATAAGGCCAAAAACGAACGATTTCCCCTTAAAACAAGAGCCTCTTATTGTGATTTCATGTTCCTTTTTTTTCCTAATAGATGAAATTATGACTAATAATACAGCAAAATAATTGCCGTCCAGAGAAAAAGAGTCGTTTCAAGCCAAACCACAGCGCTGATGGATTCAAAGATTGGCTAACGCACTTCACCGTGTCATTCAGTCGCTCTATCTCTTCCCTCTCAGCTTACCCCAATTTTACCTTTTTTTTTTTGAAGGAGTGCACTCACTGGCTCACCAAAAACCAATTTTGCACTGAATAGCACTTTTTTTTTTTTCTTTTGTGGGTAGTTTCCACATTTGAGGCCCTGATATGTTCAAGAGTATAAATTGGATACCCTCGGTGTGCAATAGAGGCTCCATTTCCACTTTTGGAGCAAAAATGCTAAGAAGCTGATAACTGATGAGAGTGAAGCCCCTTTTCTATCTGCTGGGGTCACATTGTCTCATTAATTGCTTATGAGTTATCGCTGTACATATGTGAAACAGCTGCGGGCCATTATGATTTGGTTGGAAATAATACCCCAAAGAGTTCACCCCTTCCGTCAGAGTTTGGCGTGTTTGTGCGAGTGGGCGTGCGTGCTTGTCTGTCATCTGTACTGGAGATAATACTTCCTTCAAACAAAATCGAAAAAAAAAAAAAATGACGCCTCCCTTCCTCTTTCTCCCTCTCTCGCCCTCTCCCCCTCTCTCTCTTACTCGCTTATCGCTGAGCACAACAAGGCAGGTGACTCATTAACATTCCCCCGTCGCCGCAGGATTAAGAGCTTTGCAGGTTAAAAAACGTGCCGTAATCAAATTATTCAAATGACCCTTACTCGGCTTCGACCTTCATAGCGCCATTTCGGAGACAATTACGGCGAGCGAGTTGTGCCTGAAACCATTTAATATCAGAGGGAAAAGGGGAGAATGAAAGAAGAGCGAGGAGGGGGACGAGCGAGGCGAACAGGAGCCAAAGATACCATACACAAAAAAGTCTAAATGGAGAGTTAATTAAAATTGCTCCCTCAAAGATATAGTTTTTTTTTCTCACCGACGGATAAGGCGAGACTTCACACTGTGAAAAGGGAATTCAATAAAATAAGGTATCTCTCCGGATTATTGACCTCACAGCAGGCGCGCTATAACCCTAGAAACTTGATGCTTGACAGATTCAGGCATCCTTTAAAGATGTTCTTTTTTTTTCAGGTATTTTTGCAATCCTCGTTTTTTTTAGTTTTTCCTTTAAAAAACGTTGCAGTGCATCCTCCACGCGCGTGTTTGTTTTACGCTTTACCGCCGACATCAGAGAGCCTGCTCTCAGCGGCGGGGGG
>OMLF01021927.1:5971-19780 GCA_900302615.1 Holocentrus rufus | reverse complement strand
CATACTAAATTAAAAGACCTTTTTTTTTTTTAAGGGAAGATATTTTTGGTTAAAAGCACACAAGCTATCATCTCATCTTGCTGTGAGTGATGTGTTGGCTCTGGACTCTGTTTAAATGTCAAAATAAATCAGGCACACCTGGACTGGCTCAGATATTCATAGCCATATTTAAATATATTTCTGCTCATGTCTGCATTAGCTCCCCTAACCCTCTCATGTAAGAAAGTTGATGATTAGGAGATAGTTGCCCTGCACTGTTTGCAGCTAAAAGCACACACTAGAAAAAATGACCAAAGCTTGTAATTTTTTTTTTTATCTTGCAGTATGGGGACTCTCAAAGAAAATTTCTCTTAGACCCCCTGTGGTGTAGAGCCAGTCCTGCTAATCTGTTGATGAAGTTTGAGTTTCTGCAGGTGGCTCTCTTTTACTTTTGGCTTGGAGACAGTCACTTTCCCATTCCCTTGAGCAGTTAAACTCTTTCTCCTTGGATTTTTTGTTGATGAAGTTTGAGTTTCAACCCAAGTTCTAATAAAATAGAAAAAGTAGTAAGTAGTAATCACCAGTTCAAAGATTCTCGATGTTTTCGTAAGGACAATCTTTACAGTAGTTTATTTGTCTTTCCTTGAAGGAATACGCCAATATTTTGGGGCAAAATGCCCTTTTTTAACCCAGAGTGAGACATAATGTTTGATAGCATTTTCACCTCTGTTCTTCCCCTGGTTTGGTTCTTATGGGTAGCATTCTGTGTTAGCTTAGCATAAAAACTTGATGTCTACAGGAGTCATTAGCCTAGCTCCATCAAAGTGAAAAAATAAACCTTGCACACAGAATTCCTTTAAATTTAAGGCATCAATCCATGGATTGTGTATTGGAGAGCCTCGCTCTTGTTGGACTGGAGGCATGAAAGCTCCACAGTGAAGTAAGTAATGAAACGTTGAACACAATCGGTCATGATGATGGCAAAAACTAGGAAAATAGGGCACAACTTGAAAATAACTATAATTATCCATTAATGAGTTCACCTATTCAGCATATGATGGAATGTTGGGTCACTGAAGAATTAATGAATAATTAATTTACCAAAAACACCCTTTTTGTAGCTGTTTCCTAGAAAAAAGGGGGGGAAAGAATGAAGGGAATAATGCATTGCTTTCTAGATTTTTTTTTCTGATAGTGTAATTGCCTTTGGGGTATATTGACATAAAGCATCATGTAATAAGCTTAATAGCTTTTAACAGAGGGCGAAACAGCTTGCTAAGCTTAGTTACTTTTTGCAGTGTGTGAACCTTGTTCTACTGAATAGTCAAGTAGAGAAATCCACTTACCCATCAACTGGAGTTTTAATACGCAGTCAGCATGTTCAGGTTCCCCTCGCTATACCTCTCTTTTTTCTCTCTCTCCCTCACATTCACACACACATACACACACACACACACACACATACTCCCCACCTCTCTCTCTCTCTGTCTCTCGCCCTCCCTCTCTCTCTCTCCCCACCTCCCTCTTTCACTCTTTCTACCGATCTGTGGGTTTTTCTTTTCATTGCTAGCTCAGCTGTCCAGCGGGGTGACTTGCTGTTTTAGCTACCGGCTCAGTTTGCCTCGTCATCCATTTTCTAGTTTTCTTCCTTTTCATATTTATTAAGCTTTCTGAACGACCTCAAGCGTGCCTTTTAAAAGCAGAGCCGACCCGAGAGGCGAGAGATCACTCTGTCCGTCAGCTTTACAGGGAACCACAGGATGTCAGAAAGAAAGAGAGAGAAATATCTGCAGGAGTGCAAAAGAGGAGGAAGGAAGTTTTGGAATAATGTTAAAGGCAAATTAACCTCAGGTGACTGAACCAACCGGTGATGCCAACCTGTGATCTTGGGGCATTACAATGAATTCAAGCATTCTACAAGTCCTCAATGTCGTTCTCCCAGAGCTGTCCAAGGGTTTTTCCCTTAAAGGAAAACATTTAGTTGCTGCTTATTTTAGTTTTTGCCTATGACTATTGCTGCCTATGAACTGCTAAAACCAACTGATGTATTTGACACATTCAGAAGCTTCAGCTGCAGGTTCGACCTAAAAATACATCTAAAAACACAGTTCACATAGATGTACAGCTGCCTCGACTAATGCAATCCATCATTTTAAATAACTTAACTTAATTTTGAAGATTTGTGAAGATTTCATTCTACATATTTGAGTGCCTTTTTGCTTTATTTGGTTCTGCCTCTTAGCTACCACAAGAAGTAACTGTACAGTAAGGAAAAAAGTGAAAATACTCCCCATGAAAGGTAATAATTAGCTGTGTGACGGTCATGTAATACACATGCTGCTCAGCATAATGCATCACATTAACCGAAGTGTGTCTCTGATCTGTTTTTAATGTATTTTTCAAACGTTGGGTATAAGGTGAACCTGCAGTGTACCAGGGAGAGCAGCTATAGCAGATTAGCTGAAAAGAAAGAACTTCCATTAAAAATCCATTGAGTGCATTAACTCTGATCCTGACCTGACAGTTTAGGCAGAAGCCTGTATTTTTTGTGCTAGGTTTTAGGTTTGGATGTAGTGTTAATTTAATGCAAAATGGTGGCTTTGTTGGGACACTGCGTTCAGGTCATTCTCTAAATTAATGTGATTTAGGCCAGGTCACTTTGTTCTGTGTACACCATGTACATCTCCCTTTTCGAGGCAATAACTTACAATAACTTGTCCACAACTCATATGAGGCCATAATTGACATTTTCTGTTGGCTTTGCATTGTTCTAAATCAGCTTTTTTGTACTTAAGCAGATGTAACAATACATTTGAATTAATACTGAAGAGCAAAACGTCAGAAAAATGACACAGAAACTGTCATCAGATTAATTCGATTCAGAAGAGTCCATTTGGAAAAGTTTTTAAAAAGGGATTTAAGCTTGGCCAGAAATGGGATTTGACCACTGCCACGGCTGGTGACGTAAAGATGCTCCAACCAGTTTAAAACCATCACCGAGGAAGTTAAAGAAAACTTCAAAGGCACTTATGACGTACCAGCAAGTGTATAAGCCTACATGCGATAACCCTTAGCTCTACCACACTGCATTCCTCTAATCCTGTGACAACACAGATTTTACAATTCACACTAAAAACATATGCATCTCTTTACATTTCTCATCCTTTTTTTTTTTATTACTAAATCTGAATTTAAATGATTCGATGAAAAGCAGTCTCTCATAGTCACTAGCCCTCTAGGTTGTAAGGAAAAAAAATCCCTCTTCAAGTGTTACACATATTAATGTAACACACAAACATACACAAACACACACACTGCTTTTCCTATACTCCTATATCTCGTTTCGCATTTATAATGAAATGCCTGAGGAAGTACATGAAAATTAATGGCCCTTCTTTAGGAACAGCCACCAGTGTGCAGAATTTATGCATTAAGACTTTATTATAATGGGAAATGTGTACATGTCTCACTTTACTCAAAAATAACTCAATCCTCTACACTAGACTGTCAGTTGCTCAGCTTTTTGATGAACAAATGTGTTTGGACCAACGGGGCAATTTTTAGGTCACAGTTTTTGTGTTTATTGCTTGCTCTTATTGATAATAGCTTGTGGGATTAGATTCATCAAGTGCTGTTTTTTTATTGAAATACAGTTAGTCAGGTCTATGTTCATATGACAAGAGTAGAAATATGTTTTCGTGTTCCCAGGGTGAAATACCTCTTGTTTTTGGGGTCAATCAATAATTGAATCAACAAAACAGTCATTCAGTCAATCAGTCTATCTATCAGCAAAACCAAGAAATCTGTCGGTTAATCCAAAATATTGTTAATTTTAGCAAATCTCTCAGAAATGCAGCAGTAGTCAATTTAATGGCCATTCATCGTGATTACACATCTAATCCCAATCTCATGCACTTTATCTTTTCTCCTTGTTGTGTGCGCTCTAAGTCTTTAGCCACCTGCTGTGAATTTAATCCCACGTCGCTGGCAAAGTTCCCACCCTAAGCCTCCCTAAGGCTCACGTTACCCGGGAACAAGACATCTGACTTTATCCACCATGCTGTGCTATCACAGGGAGACACCGCATTTGCTTTAGTGACAAATTGGCCATAGTTAATTTATGTCACTTTCTGGGTGGGGAACACTACACAGTGAAGCAGATGGAAAGAGAAGCAAACTGAACATGTCTTAGGACAAAATTATACACCACAATCATCCTTTGATATAGTTGAGAGATGAGCAGAGCTGGAGGCCAAATTACTCACAAATCTACAAATCAAAGGCTACAGCGGCTAGATGGAAGGGTAGGCTACATCCATGATATTGATCTATGAGCTGAGGTAATGTTATCAGCCAGACACTTTTACTTTTATTAATGCCCAAACCAACTCTTACTGTCCAAACCAAGTCTTACTGTCAGCATTAAGAGTCCTCATCTACGTAAACATGATGCTTCATAAGCTTGTTGGTGCTTCATTGGCAAATTATGCTAGCTGTGTCTGAAAGCTAATGCTAACATTATAAGACTTTAAAGGAATACTCCAACATTTCGGGTAAAATACCCTTTGTCTGACTTACCAGACTGAAACAAGATGTTCAACAACATTTTCACCTTTGTACATCCACTGATTTGGTTCCTATGAGTAGCATTTCCTGTTAGCTTAGCATAAAGGCTTGATTTCAACAGGAGTCACTAGCCTAACTCTGTCAAAGTGAAAAAAATAAACCTTACAGCAACTCCCACGCTGTCTTATTTACACAATGTATTGTGTATTTGAAATGCATAAGACACAGTGAAATAAAGTTACATGGTAGGAACTATAACCTGAACACAGAGTGATACATGTTCATTGGTTATAGTTCCAACTTCTTGTTTTTAAAAAGAATATTCCAAGACGTGTTTCAAATACACATGTACATTTTATATACATTGTGTAAATAAGACAGCTTCATAGTCGCTGTAAGGTTTATTTTTTCACTTTGATGGAGGTAGGCTAATGACTCCTGTAGACTATAAGTCTTTATGCTAAGCTAAAATGAAATGCTACCCATGGGAACCGAACCAGTGGACGTACAGAGGTGAAAATGATATTGAACATCTTGTCTCACTCTGGGTAAGGAAAAATGGTATTTTGCGTTGGAGTATTTCTATAAACTGCTCCTGTTTAAATTAGTTTTCAGCTACAACTTATACAGTTAGACCTGGCTGGTTTGAATATAAGCATAACATTAACAACATGAAGTTGTTACACTGTTAACATTAGCTAGCATTATGGTTCAACTTTATAGATCCTCCTTTCAGTCCTGTTGTAGCCCTTGATTTGGAGCTTCTGCAGCTGAACTCCTGACAGCACAAAAGACTTTTTTTGTTCAAAATTACATTTTCCATATTTATGATCTCTGAATGTTACTTCATGCGTGTGTGGTGTTTATTTTTTAATGAACCTTTTGGTGTTGGTAATTTAAAGTCTGCTCCAAAGATCAGTTGAGTTGAGCCTCTGTTTCCATGTGCTGCACTGGCCTCTGGGTACTGTTCCCCTCTCTTGTATAAATCAAACATGGTTGCCACATAAATACAGAAAAGGGCATCTCATTTCCTTGTTGAAGTGCCACAAAAGCATGAATCTTTAACATATTGAAATAATGATACTTAATTGATCCTCGCAAAATTTTTTTTTTTTTCTTGGCGACAGAGCAGCAGCTCCGCAGCTGATAGGGATTCAATGTCTTGCTCTAGACACTTAAGCAGGATGTTCTCTGATTTGAATGGAAACCTCCCTTCTTTCTGTGTAAATTTTGATATTTGATAGTTTGAAACATTTTTGTCAGGCTGTCCTTGCTGATGACATTATCCTAATGTCCTCCAATGACCTTCTTGTTTAAGTATAGTTAGTTTTAAAAAATGGGAAGAATAAAAGATTTTCTGATGCTATGCAAATGCAGCCTGACAGATACCTCTCTCGCTAGCATCTAAGCCTCTCTGCAAGCCAGGGGAAACCCTGCCATATCAGTATGCCGTCTCAGTCACAGCAAATGAAGCTCTGAACTGCTCAGCGCTTTCAGAAGAGAGAGGCAGTGGTGAAACGTATTACATACACCCACACACACACGTATGCACAGACACACTGATAACACCATTGTAGCACAGCCTCTTAAACTGGCATTCATTTGCACACTTGCACATAGTTTTATACTATAACACTATTTTACGCTTAGACATACATTAAGACATAGATTTCCAAATGCAGGCACATATACAGCACACTCTCACATATAGCGCATTTACAATAGAAAACCATTTATAACTATAGCAGACACACACACACACATTAAGACATGCATTCCTTTGAACACACATGTAGGCGCTTTAACACTAGGATGTACTCACATTATTTCACATCCACACAAATGCTCTCACTATCACACACACACACTTACACACACACAGAGCGATAGTTCATTTACAATAGGGAGCCGGGACTCTTATTAAACCTCTCCTCTTAACTCGCACAGATAAGAAGCTGCTTTATTAAATGTCTTTCTGTTCAAGCTGCCATTGATTCATTTTCCGAGGCATTTCAGAAAATCTATTTCCTTACTGCACACAGCGCTTTTTAGCCCTTGCAGCTTAGAGAGACTTTGACTCTTGATCTGTTTCTTTTTTTAATTGATTGTCCAGCACTTTCCTAATTTCCCCTGCCCTGTCTGCTCCACCAAGCAAAGCTTTTTGTGAATTTTTTAAAGAGAGGACAGACGCAGGCCATTAAGAGCTCACATGTGTGGAAATGTAATACGGTAATTATAAAACTATATTTTATCAGAAAAACACTCAAACTCAGTGTGTGTCACTCTAATTCTAATGCTCCCTTCATCTGAGTCTTTCTGTAGTATCTGTCTTTCCCCTCTGTGTCCAGAGCCCCATGCTGATCTCACCCTGTCGACAAAGCCACTGAACCGCTGAAATAATTACTTTAATTTTCATCATACTCACTGGAGATTTCAGGCCTTTGTTACAGTTCTTCCTCAGGGCATCTTTTTATATTCTAAAACCACAATATAACCTTATTTTGGCAGAATATCAACAACAGGTGAAAGCCTGACAGATTATTAAGGAAGGTCAATATAATACTCAAGACCATGATACATTTTTTTTTCTGTATGTCAAGTAAAATAAGTTTGATTGAAGATTGTGCTGCATTTCAAAATAGTAAAATTACTTGATTGGCTCTTACATTTGAACCTTTATTCTCTAATATCCTGTAATACTCTGTTCTCTAATATTTGAGATACATGAACTCTCATTCTAACAACTGCTATCTGAATTCTTTTGCATTCATATATTTGGCTGCTTGCAATTTTGTTGAAACATGAATTTTGCCTGTTCCACTATTAAGTATTAATATATTGTAACTTGCTTTAGGTAAGAGTGTGAAATAACTAAAATATAAGTTTAGAAGCATGTTGTATTTTGTCTCAGCAGTGCATATATCCTGTAGATTCACAGATTTGTTTTTCCATAACATTCTGATGTTCTGTCTTATACTGGATATATTTCAGTATTCTTTTTTGAAAATGTCTCATGCATATGTTATATTTTTGTTTGCTGTTTGTATGTCTGCATATATTTTCACATATGCCAGACCATGTATCATACGTGTAAGGCAGGGGCAGAGCTGTCAACTGATCACATGGTGGTGATTTGGATCAGATGACTACTGGATAAACCCATTAAACCTTAACATGTCATGTGGGTAAAGTGGTAGGCAAAGTGGTAGTGGAGGACTCTCCAGAGGAGCTTCCCCTGCATCTCAAGAAAAGTTGGGGACATGGAATTTGAATGGACCCTGTTCAAATTCTTCATTGCTGAACCAGTAGCTCGGACTGTGGTCACATGGTCGTTTGCACATGTCCCAGTGTCAACTCAAGAACTCGATGGTGAACACCGTCAGTGAGGGAAGTCATCAGACTGAACGAGGATGCCTTTCAGGTGTGCTTAGCCTTGGGGACTCCAGACTCAACCAAGAGGTCCCAGCAGGCAAGAAGGGTGCAGCTTTGGCAGTCGCATAAGTGAAAACTCAGATGTGGGACGAATTTTGGGAGGCCATGGGGAAGAACTTCCAGATGGTCTCAAAAAGGATCTAGCTGTCAGATGATTGAGGAGGGGCAGGCAGGAACTTGTCCCAGCTATGCTTAACAGGGATGGGGAGGTGCTGAACTCAGCTGAGGATGTAGTTGGATGGTTGAAGCAGCACTCAAAGAAGGTTTTAAACCAAACAGAGGGGCAACATCACCCATTTCCTTCGGGAAAGTCACCGAGGTAGCTGGGGAAGGATAATGGCAAGGCACCAGGAGTGGTTGATATCTGCCTTGAAGTACTAAAAGTTCTTGATGCTGCTGGGCTGTTGTGGGTGACATGTCTGTTCAGAGTCATGTGGATGTTGGGGACAGAGCCCATGGACTCACAGACAGTGGTGGTGGTTCTCAAGGGGGGTCAGAGAGAGTCCAACTATGTAGAAGTATCAGCCTCCCTGGGAAAGCCGACACCAATTGTCAACCCTCTGATTGTGTCCAGGCCATGGAAATGAGGAAAAGCTTTTGACCATGTCCAGGAGTACGAGGTGCTGGGGTTGTCTTGTGTCACTGGAGTGAAAATTCTCAGCACCAAGTCAAGTCACTCCAGTGGGTGCTGAAGTCATTTTGCTTTCTCACTCGTTCTGTGGAGATGTTTCAGTCATGTCCAACTACATATCCCAGCTGGCCTGTAATTTATAAATGGACAGTGGGTAAATGGATGGATGGGGATGGATGGATATATTTTCCTTCCTTGTTTGTCACACTTTAAGTTCTAATAATTTCATTTAATACCCTCTTGTGTCATAATTGCTGGTTGCTATAGTTACATCCTTTTTACTTTTACTATATCCTGTTATTGTTGTTATTTACTGCTGCAACAAACACTTTCCCCCACAGAGATCATCAAAGCTTAATATCATCTTCTGTTTCCAGTATCTATTAATTTTTTTGACTATCCCAGTGCTTTCTGACATTCCCTACACAGACACATTAGTAAATGAATCATGCAACCTGACTGGATGTAACTGCCCATACCTGCAGCGCAAAACCCATGTGGGCCTTTCATGGCTTTGATCAGAAGTAGCAGGGGCGATATTAGGAAGAGGTAGCCTCGTGTGGGCTGCTGATATTCTAAATTAAAGAACCGTGTGGGAGAGCCGAGAGACATGGAAACTCAAGGTACACTTCTAGCCAGAAATGTATTAAACATTAATTGCATGGAGGTTCACGGCCAGTTTAAGTGAACAAAAGAACATCCACCTGCAATTTCTGGATTTTTTTTTTGCCCCATGCAAAGACTCCAAAGTCGTAGAAGCTCTCCAGCAGGACACAAAGGCACCCATCAGAGGCATGTGTACCATCTTGCTTTTTTACAGAATTCTTAGTGACAGGAGCATTTGGTGGAGCACTAATTGCGTCTCGTTGGGATATGTGGGAGGACTGAGGAAGAGGGAGTGACAGAGTGACAGAGAGAGAGAGAGAGAGAGAGCGAAAGAGAGAAGGACTTGGACATAAGTGATTAACACTTTCTCTAAAGCTGCCCTTAAGCGACCGCTCCGTGGCTGCCCTCCCTCCACACATAATTTACATACTATTAAATTACTATACTTATGAGGACAATGTGACCACTTGAATTCATTCCCTACCCTTCCTTTACACCAACCTTAACCCTACATTTTTCCAATGCTCATCTTAAGCCTTAGCTGCATTACTAACATCCATCCATCCCTTCGTCTCCTAGCCATTTATCTCGGTGGGGGTTATGGTGACAACAAAGCAACCAGCCCTGACAACTTTCTCTTCCTGAAGAGGATCCCAGGTCACTCCAGGGCCAGCTGGGAGATATTCTGGGATCTGCCCCTTCCATTTGCCTATGGTACCTTGATACACTTTCAAAAGCGCCTGACGCAATAATGCCAAAAGGATGACATCATCTGCAAACAGCAGACATGCCAACTGAACTTCAACAAAATGGACTTTCCAGACCGCCTGGACAGTGTCTGGTGATATGCCATCCATGTTTTCACAAAAGCAGAGGTGACGAGGGACATCCCTTTTGGAGTCCGATAGCTTGAAAAAACATATTTTGTGCCAACATTCTATGCATTTGTATTGAAACCTTTACACTAACCTTAACATAATACTCCTTAAGCCCTGACCTTTACATGCCTGGCACAAACATACATACAAATGTGCGTGCACACACACATACACACATACACACACACACACACACACACACAAATATGCACACACATACATGGCACCTTTTCTGTCCTCCCAGATGAGGATGCTCTTTGAAGTGCTACATGTTTCTCCCACTTGTTCATCCACCACTGCTAAGCAGGGATCCCTCTCCAGCTTCCCCAATTGCTCCTTTTTAATGCCTTCTTTGCCTCCTCTGTCTTCTCTCCTCTCTACCAACAATCCCTCTGTCCATCCTCGGATCCACTCCTCTAATGCTTAGCTGTCTAATCCTGCCTCTTTTCCTCATTTTGTCCTCCCTTTGGCATTCCCTTCCCTCTCGCTGCCTCTCTCTCTCTTCATCCTTCATCCCTTTTTCTTCTAATGTACCTACTGTGCTTTTCTCATCAGGTCTCACTCACTTCATCTCTCCATTTCTCTCTCTCATTTCCTTTCTTGATGCAGCCACTTCTGTCTCATATCCTTACATATTTTGCTTCATTCCCTTCCTTTCTTTTTCCCTCTCCCTCCACCTCAATCTCTCCTCCCTTCTCCCTTCCTTCATGCCTACATTTCTGTCTCCCCTCTCTCTTTGCCTCTCTTTCTTCCTTTCTCTCCTTTTCTATCCATCCACCCTCTCCTGCCTGTTATATCCGTCTAATCCTTCTTTTCTTTTGAAGCGCTCCTTTGTGGTTTCATCCCCTGTCTTTACTTAAATTGATCTGTCTTTTGACCAGAGTGATTTCGACAACCTTTGTCTTAACCTTAAAGGGCAGGTTTGGCATCTTTAAGAGGGCTCGCACATTGATCACAGGCCAGGATTCTTTAAAGAGCACTCTAAACTTTCTATGCCTGCGTGACAGGTTTCTGACACATCAGCAGTGAATCTCGTGTTAGCATTCATTAGCAGCATTAGCCCAAGTCAATGGGGAACAAAACCAATTCTCGTCAAATTCAAATTGGCTTGCCTGTGATTTCGTCATGCAAGGTCTCCACTTTCAGTTGTCCTGGTGCGGGTTTAACCTTGCCATGCCAAGCATTTACCACGCTCTGGTTTGCATGCAGATTGGATTACCAGGCTTTGCTGTTTTGTGTGTTTGAAATTGAGCAGAAAGATAGGTAAGGCAAAGTCCTCGCTGACTTTCAGAAACACTTCCAAATTCCACCAAATCCCAGCATTCATTAAAAGTTTTATTTTGGTCTTTATTTTGTTTGTTTGTTTATCTCTCTCTGGTTTTTAATGTTCGTTTTAATGCGTCTGGCTGCATGGAGAATTTGGCATCTAAGTTGAATTGAATGTAAGTGAATTGAACTGAAGTGGCTCAAGTGTGTCTCATTATCACAGGGAAAAGCCATTGAGAATATGTTGTAAAAATTCCCAAAGTTTTAGTTATCCAAGTAGTTTTTCTTAATTTCTAGAAAATACAAGCTTTTAATGTGACAGCAATAAATTGTGAACATGATGCCAATTTCTATACAAATTAACAAGTATGGGTTGCAAGTTTGGAGATCAAACTTCAACTGCAGAATCCCAGTTCAGACCGCTTGTTCAGTTCACTTTCTGCGCCTCTGGTCTAGGCTAAGAGTACAGTATCTCTGCCTTGGCCAAACACTGGTGAGTTTCAAGTGTTTACATGAACTTTTGATAACCTGTAAGTCTCCATGTTGCAATGAGTAAATCAGTTAACAGAATATTATCTTCCCTCTTTGACTGAGCAATATCTCTGATGCAGGGGAAAGAAGTGATGACTTGTATGTGTTTTGCTGACATCAAAATAAATCCATGATGCTCTGCAAGTCTGCACAGACAGCGAAAACTGAAAGTGAAAGGCTGTACGATGGTGCACAGTAACCAGCTTACTATGAGAATAAGGCAGGCATCTTAACTGAGTTTTATTAGCTTTACCAAGTAATTGTGACCAATGTATGATGTTAACATGCACTGACCCAGAACTGGTTTTGGGGAATGACCAGGTTAAGAACCTATTGATTCTCTGTGCATGTAAATGTAGGAAGACAAAAAAAATGATTGTCAAACAGAAAGAAACATGGAGGGAAAGGCAGTACAAGAAAGAAAGAAAGAAAGAAAGAAAGAAAAAAGAGAACAGGCAGGGAAATACTGGATATTGAAGGCATAGGAGATCTCTCTCTCTGCTTCTATCTCTGTGACTAATTCTCTCCTGATCTCTCATTCTCCCCCTCGTTTAGAAAAGACCTGTTTGCTTCCCCTTTCTCTCACACACACCCACACTCCTACCACAACATACACTCTCTCTCTCTCTCTCTTTCACACACACACTCACACACACACACACACACAGCAAACACCCACACTGCTACAACACACAGCCACAATCCCTCTCTCTCTCATACACACACACACACACACACACACACACACACACAAGCAAAAGGCGGAATCGCCCGGAGTGCTTGCAACCCACACTGTTTCCTATGTGTGGATAAACCTACACACACTCACACACACACGCACACACGCAGCAATCTGAGACAGAGAGGAAAAATTATATTTTCTCTTTTGATCCAAAGCCGTTTGATTTTCTCTGCCTCGCTTGCACGGCCACTTAGCAGCTGTACGCTTGTGTAACCAGTCTGTGTCGTTTTGTACTTACAGCGTTGGATTTCTTTTAGCTTGCTTCATGTTCTTATGAGCCTTTTCTTGTATAGATTTCTTCATGTAACAGACCCCCAGAAAGACACATATTTGTCCTCAGACCCCCATATGATGAGACCCACAGGCACCCACATGGGAATATTTGAGTTGTTGATTTAGCATTGACATGAATTGAACTAGACTCTGTACACTGTGAGAGGACAGATAGTAGCAGTGAGAGTGAAACCTGTGTTTACATGCGGGGAGTAATTTGGCTGTTGGCCAGACTCTGGTTTACATCCTCATGTCATTTCACTTTAGTTCATCTGTTTACATGAACATAACTGAGCAGCCCTGTTGCCATGAATAAACCAGCTGGCGGAATATTCCCTTCCCTGTTTGACTGAGTAATAGCAGGTTACTTCTTATACAGGGTAAAGAAATAATGAGCCAAATGGTAATCTGTGTAATTTTCTTGCCACTGCTAACAAATAGTTTCATATTAGAGGCAATTATACTTCCCATAACCCTGTGTAAGTCTGAGTTAACAAAGATGGTGAAATCCAAAAGTGGCAGCAGTAAGATGTTTCCATGCCACAGCATCTTGGTTAATATGGCAGTAAGCCACACATCTTAAACGGGGTTGTCATAATTAATAGTGTAGGCTTGGCTAGGATATGCTAATCCAGTTATGACATTTACTTAAAGGAACACCCCAACATTTTGGGCATAATACCCTATTTCCAATTTACCCAGACTGAGGCAGTTTGTTGGATACCATTTTCCCCTTTGTACATCCACTGGTTTGGTTCCTATGGGTAGCATTTCATGTTAAGCTGTTATAGTTCCTGCCATCTAACTTCTCCTAAAACAACTCTCGATTTTTATTTATTTATTTATTTTTATTCCAAGATGTGCATTTCAAATACACATGATGAACTGTGTAAATAAGACAGCTT
>OMLF01021926.1:2639-14408 GCA_900302615.1 Holocentrus rufus | reverse complement strand
AAATAAGAACTCTGGGTCATGACCGAAAGAACGAGGTCCCGGATACAAGCGGCTGAAATGAGCTTCCTCCGCAGGGTGGCAGGGCGCTCCCTTAGGGATAGGGTGAGAAGCTCTGTCACCCGGGAGGAGCTCAGAGTAGAGCCGCTGCTCCTCCACATCGAGAGGAGCCAGCTGAGGTGGCTCGGGCATCTGTATCGGATGCCCCCTGGACGCCTCCCTAGGGAGGTGTTCCAGGCATGTCCCGCCAAGCGGAGGCCCCGAGGAAGACCCAGGACACGCTGGCGCGACTATGTCGCTCGGCTGGCCTGGGAACGCCTTGGGGTTCCCCTGGAAGAGCTGGAGGAAGTGTCCAGGGAGAGGGAAGTTTGGGCGTCCCTGCTCAGACTGCTGCCCCCGCGACCCGGCCCCGGATAAGCGGGAGAAGAGGAAGGAAGGAAGGAAGCTTTCACATAGCTTGCGCAATTTCTTGCATAATTTATAACTTATTATTACACACAAAACTGTTTTACTGACAGTAAGAGATAATTTGCTAAGGCCAAACCATAGGTCAGAGGCCAGAAGTTACCTTCTCTCCCATGGACACGCCCCCTGAGGTGATGATGACATCGGCACGACTGATTCCCTCATGGAGAGCTGACAGCAGGTCATCAGGGCTGAAAGCATAATCATGATAATGGTAATAATGGACTTATTATTACATGCTTACAATGGTTCATAAGGGACAACTTTTTATAAATATATGTACTCATGCTGATGTTTGGATGATGTCTTTACCAGCTGATCAAAATGTCCCAAATGAAGCTGCGTACTTGTTAAAAGTAAGAGATCCCTGCTCCTGAAAAGAGTTAAGCGTCTCTTCTATTATTAGATTACATGTGGCAGATTCTATTATTAAGACACGGCTTGCTCTAACTGCTATGTAAGCAGGGAAGAAAATGGACAGAATTGGACTTGTAAACACATTGATGTGACCTGGTACAAGATCCAAAGTGAGAAAGGTAAAATTAGTTTGAAAAGAAAATGTTTTCAAAATGTCTCACTGTTACCTAAAAGTGAAAAATGTTTTTGAGGATATACCTGTAGCGGGTGAATACTAGAGACTTTTCTGTTTTGGGAATTATATACTTTCACATACATTTCCTAAAGTTGCCAAGATTTTAGAGCAAACCCCCACAAATAAATGTACTTCTAGTTCTGCAGCACTAGAGTCATGTCCATACTTGTCTCCGACGATGCCCAGGTTGATGGTGGGGTATCCATGTTCCTGGATGGTGGCCAGCAGAGTGGAGCGGTTGGAGTCTCTGATCTTCCCTGGGTGGAGGTCATCCTCTGGATTCAACAGCTGGATACAAATACACAGGAATTCAATTGGCAACCTGATAGAGCAGCAGTCCAAAAGCTTTTTGACCTTTACGGCTGCATAAAAGTATGTGTATGGGCAGGAATAACAGCGTGCATTTGCATCAGTGTGTGTGTGTGTGTGTGTGTGTGTGTGTGTGTGTGTGTGTACCTCGTTGCCAGTGGACATGACGGCCACGACAGGGAACTTGTGCACGCTGACCTCAGTCACTCCTACTGTTGCCAGCAGGCCGATCTCTGACGGGCCCATATGGGTCCCCTTGGCCAACACACACTCCCCTCGCCTAATGTCATGACCTATTGGCCTATGCAGACAGATAGAGATGATAAACACACTATTCACGGGTGGCTGTGTATTAAAAGTGGCTTACACTTTATTCTTAGTTTCTCTAGCCAGAATACTCTTACATCTTGGGGCTGCAACATGTATTCAAAGCTTCAGACTTTTTCCAGACCTTGATATTAGATATTTGGTTTTAGTAACAATATTTTTCAAGATATTTTGTACAGTTTCTGAGGCTGGGTGTTGGTAAGGACCTCACAGTACAATACATATCACGATATATGGGTCATGATACAATCTGTATCACAATACACTGCAATACTCTACAAAACTGATTGAAAATGTATAAATAGAGCTTAAAATTACACTAGTTTTACATTATTATTATTATATGATAAATTAAGTGACAAACAACTTATTCAGAATTTCCAATCCAATAAAATACTCAGTTACCTGAATATATATCTGACATTTTTTATTTTTAAATGAGTATGTCAGGAGTGTTGTTTATGTCTTGTGGTTTACCTGATGTCCTGTCCTGGACGGGCCTGCACCATGATCCTCACCTCCAACTCCTCCGTGCCCTGAAACACTCCAGACAGTCAACATCACACGCCACTACCAACCTGCTGCCCCCAACCCCGCCCACTAATGAAGCAGCGTCACCCTTTGGCTGCTCAGTGACCACAATCATTAACAGAAACACAACACACAGTGGCGTGTTTATCCTCAGTGGTGCACTTACATCTTCAGACTCTCTCAGCAGCTCTGTGTCTTCTACCTGGACCACGGCGTCGGCTCCGCAGGGGATCGGAGCCCCAGTCGTCACCCTCATCACCTGGCCTGGCATCACTGTGTGACTGGGCTGCACATACACATGATTTTTGGAAGATCCATTAATCAGTCACATTAGCAATCAGTTAATCTATAAAAAATTTATCAAATTTTTCTTATGAATAAAGAGACCAAATGTGTTTTCTTTCCTCCATCAAAGCTGTGTTTTACCACTTGAGATACAGATGGACAATTTATCGCTATACAGGCTCCAGTCCTAAAACATTTACTAATGAGAAGCAGGCAGGCAGCATGCAATACTGTGCTTGTCTCCTGAAACTCAGCCTATAATGAATCAATGCAATCATAGAGATAAGCCTGGAATACTGAAAATAGCTGAAAAGCACAGGAAATAGCCTACATTATACAACAATCCAATTAATCGCTAAGATTAATTGGTCAAATTTTTAATGGTGATTCATCAATAATGGATTAATCACTAACATCCCTAACAGTAACAGTCGCAGTATTACTTATAGATGTAGTAATTATCGCAGTAACGTTGCTAGTAGTGGTGGCAGTATTACTAGTATTATAGCATTACTTGTTATGGTTGCAGAACTATTACCAGTAGTGTAAGTGGTAGTGATACATGTAGTAGTGCAAGTGGTGGAAGAAGCATTTTTCTATTAGTAGCAATCGTAATAATAGTACTAGTACTAGTACTAACACTATTACACATAGTACTAGGTGGCAGTATTAGCATTATTTGTAGTGGTAGCTTTAGTAATGTACGACTAGTATTACTGGCAGTGCTAGTAGTAGTATTCTTAGCAGTGGTAGCAGTCATGTGGTATTAGTGATGGTGTTTTTAGTGATGTCAGGTAATATAACGATATAATCTGACCTGTTGTCCAGCCTGTGATTCTCCCATGATGAAACGATCTCCTGGGCCGTCAGCAGCTACAGGTCAATTATATTCATGTTAATCAAGGAAATGAGACTACATCTACTTATCTTTTTTAAAGGTAAGGGACAACTTATAGGGAGGTTAAATGTATTGTACATAAGATTCCCTCTTTAATATGTTCAGTGCCAACAAGCACATAAATGGATCACTAGAAAAACAAGCCAATCAGAAATGGCCCCAGCTGTTTTTAACACAACCAGGTCTCATCAACAAGAAACAAATCATTTAGAGTCCTTAGCATTAGCAAAGGCTCATTAGTATGAGCCCACCCATGCTTTAGCAGCCCTATGGGGAGGAGCCATTATTAATGCCAGGGGCCACCAATTGTACCAGCCAATCAGCAGCCAGCAACTCATCAATAACAAATGAATGTCTTCAAAATGGCTTGTTAGATTCTAGGTGCAAGAAGAGGCCTGGAAAAAAACTTTTCCTCACAATTTCTTTCACTGAAATGTCACAGTTAGACTACATCCCATAAAAAAGCCAAAATATAATGAAAACACTCCAATTTTGAATAATATTAGATATTACAAGTCTCACCTCGTACGGCGTAGCCATCTTTAACCGAGGCGGGGAACGGAGGAAGGTTGTCTTTGGCGTAGATGTCCTGAGCGAGCACTCGACCCATACCGTCTACACACAGACAGGCCCGACCAATCAGAAAAAAACGATCAACAGATTTGAACAAGTGTCGCTCCAGCTGTACCATCAGGTACAATAACAGAGATGATACTCGTGTTTGTGTGTACATGTGTGAGTCTTTGTGTACCTATAGACGTTATTTCCAACACAGTGATAAATATGTGTGTGTGTGTGTGTGTGTGTGGCTGATCACTTCAAAGTCAAGGTACACCTGCAGACACTCACCTCTGTAGTTGATGACCTCAGTTCCCAGAATAGGCGTCATCTCCAGAACAGTGATGAAGGCTTTGTCCATTGACGTCAACGGGAAAGGAGACATGCGATGGCGGCGCGCCACTTTGCTGATGTCCACTGCGCTGTGGCCTGGGCACACACGCGAACACACACATGCACACGCACAGAGGCACAGTGAGAGGGTGTGTGCGCGCGCAGGGGAACGGGTGATGTGTGGTGTTTCATAAAGATTCTAAATTGTCCACAGTGATGCAAGGTGTTACTGCAAAAGGCTGGCATGTACATCAAACACACACACACACACACACACACACACACACACACACCAGACTTACTGGCTCTCAGAATGTTCTCATTACTGCCACATCGTGACTGAACCTGCAGAGAGACAGAGAGATATTCTATATTTGGTCAAGTGTTTGATGCAGATATATGAGGGTTTTTCTTTTTAAATACTGCGCCTTCATATCACAATGACAGAATAAGAAATATTGATAAATCTATAAAAAGTCCATTAAATGGGACGTGGAAATATAAATAACATCAATTTTAGCTGGGAGATTGGAAACCGTCGGCCCATGTCATATGTATGGATCTGATTGCATTGAATTAGGCCAATCAAGGTGAACAGCAGTGGGCGGGGCTTAGCACATACAAGGCTGCAGTTTCCAAACACATTAAAGCGACCTCATGAAAGCGGGTGGGGAGGTTTGTCGTGGGTCAGGGTGAAACCGACCAACCTTCCACACTGATTGGCCGAAAGGGGCCTGTCCTATGGCAACATTACAGCCAAAAGGGGGCGTGGCTTAGCACAAACAAGGCTGTAACTTCCAGCTGCGACCTTGTTGAGTACCTTCTTGCTGTAAAAATAAGGCATAATCCACTCCGATATGGGTTTTAGGGTTTGAATGCACAACGAAGAGGTTTAATAACCACCTGGTGCGTAGTGGAGGGTACTTGCTTTTCCAGAATATTTAACCCCTTAACACCTGGATTATCCCGCTTATATGATTGGCCGCTTGCCAAAAATTTAGCTTTCAGCATTCACTCAATTTTGCTGTATGCTTTGGACAAAAGCTAGTTGATTTAGGCACAGAGCTCTATATCTTTACTCTTATTAACTTTATGGCAACATGATAAATTTGGAATAATGATTAAATGTAGACCAGCCTGCATGTGGTTTTAACACACACCCTCTAACCAGTCAGAAGCAAGTTTTCACCAAGACCAAGGTATAAATACTAGTAGCAATTTATACATGCTGGAGAGTGTCCAGTAATGATCTGAACAGTCTAAAAGGTTGTTTTCTGGGAAAATTTGTACCTGTGCAAAGACAATCGACTTTTTAATTGCCATTTTCTGCATTTTTATTCTGGTTGGGTGGATATAGTAACTAACAGCTGTCTACATAATATCAAACCCTGCCTCTTCTTCATTGTGATTGCTTGGGTCACAAAAAATGAGATGAGCATCATGTGGTGTCACTGGACCTTTCCCAGCTTTATTAGGCACTCCACTTTGCCTGAAAAGACACCAGGCACAAGCCTTTTCCGAGGCTTTCACTCTCCATTGACTTCCATGTAAAAGAGGCGCATGCAGTTTGAAAAGATAATGTGAACATGACCTCAATGTTTCCAACTGCATGCTGACTAGACAGCTTTCCACAGCTGTGCTGGGAGACGGAGAGGCAGGAACAGATATGGAGGAGGAAAAGGAAAATTCTGATTGGCGGATATCAGAGGAGCAAGGATGGGCGAGCAAGCTTCAAGGAGAGGCAGGACAGAGACACACACACACTCGACTGAAGGACCCAGATGTCAGCGGAGCTTTCCAAGCATTTACCGAGCATTTACATCCCTTCTTCAAGTCAGTTACACTCAGTTGAGGGATACAAAATGGTATGGAGGGGAAAAATAATGAGAGACAGGCCAGGAGAGAGAGAGATGCTATCATACACATCAACTCTCTACCACACTCACATACACTCCACCTCGGCTCACGACCGACTTGGTTGTACTGCCATGTGGTGAAGAGGCTGACGGTGTTTATTTGTGTGTGTGTGTGTGTGTGCGTGTACCTTGGGTGTCGGGCAGGAGGCGGTGGAAAGGCGGGAGGTAGCCTGTGTTGCCCGCGGCGACTCGGAAGGGGTGGAGCTTAAAGAGGCCGAATCTCGAGGGAGCACCTGAACACCTCGAGAGATGATCGAGTCTGGGATCTACACTCACACACACGCACAAACACACACACACACAAACACTTAATGCTAGTTAAAGAAACATGAATGTGAAAAGACTGACAGCCCCCAAATCTGGTGAAACTACAGACTCTAAACAAGGTGCAACATTTTTGTTTTTCCACGTTCTATATTAAAATCACATTCTAGGACAGCCAACTCTCATGGTCAACTTAAGCAATAATTGATGGGAACATAGACACCAAAATCATCCATGCGTCCCTGGTCGATCATTCACTCTGGTGCTCCATGCTAACACTGTAGCATATGCTCCCCCATATTTGCAGTTTTAGGCTGGCGCAAATGCCTTTGTGCAAGTAAAAAGTGCCTTTTCTGATTTACTATCCAAGTGCAAATCCATTTTGCAGGTGCTAAACCAGGATGCAGACTTGCAAACTCACCACATTCATATGTATCTTGAGGTGCGTCTGTTAAAGAAATACTCCAACGTTTTGGGCAAAATACCCTTTTTTCTGACTCACCCAGACTGAGACAAGATGTTTGATACCATTTTCACCTCTGTACGTCCACTTGTTCAGTTCTGATGGGTAGCATTTCATTTTAGCTTAGCATAAAGACTTGAAGTCTACAGGAGTCATTAGCCTAGCTCTGTCAAAGTGAAACAATAAACCTTACTGCAACTCTGAAGCTGTCTTATTTACATAATGTGTCATGTGTATTTGAAATCAACTTGTTTTTTGTTTTTTTAAATGAGAGTCCTTTTAGGAGAAGTTAAGTGGTAGGAACTATTGATGGTAGGAGCAATAAATGTGCTCAGTGGTTATAGTTCCTTCCATCTAACTTCTCCTAAAATTACCTTTTTTTAAAAAAAATTGTGTATTTCATTAAAATGTAACATACATGATACATTATGTAAATAAGACAGCTTCAGAGTGGCTGTAAGTTGTTTGTTTTTTTTTCACTTTGACAGAGCTGGGCTAATGATGCCTATAGACTTCAAGTCTTTATGCTAAGCTAACACGAAATGCTACCCATCAGAAACAAACCAGCAGACGTACAGAAGTGAAAATGGTGTAAAACATCTTGTCTCAGTCTAAGTATGTCAGAAAAAGGGTATTTTGCCTAAAACGTTGGTGTACTCATATAAGAGGAGGGGACTACTAAAATTAGACAAATGAAGCCCTTCGCTTGATTTGCAAAACCAGAAAGCGCGGGTTTCACCTTTGATCATGCACGGTATTTAATAGCTAGTGAAAGCATGTCTCAATTGCTCTCTAACATTGCTGCTGCCTTGTTCATATGGAGGAACACACCAAGGTTGAACACGAGAAAGGGCATCCATTGCGTCTGTTTGGTATGTCAGAGGAAATGTGCCAGGTAATGGGATTTGAAAGTTCCTGCAAGAAATAAGGCTTCGGGTCATGATCCTGGAGGATTCATTTCATGCCATCCCTGCGATGCACATATGAGCAGTGGCATATCGAGCAGGGGGGACAAGAACAACATATATCATTGCTGATTCGTTGCAGTGGTATTGAAAAAAATAAACAAAAAGAAAAAAGAAAGGCAAAATGCCACAGGAAAAAACAATCCAATACTGGCAGGTTTAGAAACGTGGACTAAGCCCTATAAGATCCATACATGAATGTCACAAATTACATGTGAAAAAAACAAAAAAAAACAGACCAATCAGTCAGATCATGTGACTTTTGCCGTTTACACCTTGAGTAGTAAATCAGATACGTATCGGATATGTAAATACAAAATGGCTTTGTCTTGTGTCACTCTGAGTAGTGTAGTGTAGTGCAAGTGTAGCAAAGTGGAGCAAATTGTATTCATCCATAACTAACAGTGGGCTCCATGAGACCGAGCCTGGTTCTTAGGATCAAGGTGTGCAATCCTACATTCTGTCTAACAGATGGGACCGACAGGCGCTGTCCATTCAGCACCACAATCATAATGTTCTGTTGGTTTAATATGAGCTGAAATCACACACATGCACACTTTTCAGCTTATTTTCTTGCCTCATTGTGCATTTTTCCTACAAGCACTTATCATTTTTTATGTAATGTATAATGCATCCACATACAGCACACATTTTTGTGTTTAGACGGTTGATATGTTAGTTTTTGTTGTTTTTAATGAGCAGCTGGAAAGGAAGGTAGAGGTAGGGAAGATTCCCACCAATATGACTGGAACAGGAAAATAAGCTAATGTTAAAATTAAATAATTAATAAAAGTCTGTATTAAAATGTAGCACTATTAAATAGTTAATTTAACAAAAATACCTTTAATTTTATAAGAGGCAGAGTTAGTTTGTGATTTTAAAAAAGCATGCATGATAAAAATCGGGATTTATTTACCTTTAATGGTGGGATGCAACTTATATGAGGAAGTCGTTTTCCATTAGGGCTGGGCGATCAAACGATCTGATCAAATTCACGTCGACAACGATGATAAACTTTGGACATTTTACTCAATATGGATAGATCTAAAAACCTATCACACAGCAGAATGCGGGCCCATGTTACTCCATCCACAAGTTTTGACCAACTTCCTGGTGGCTCTGCTGTTGGCAGCACTAGCAGAGCTGTATCAAAACAACAATCAATCATATCGTCGTTTGGCACCATTATCAAATTATATATCGTTATATATATCAATCAATATGGAAAAAAATATTGTGATAATATTTTTTGCCATAAAGCCCAGCCCTATTTTCCATATGTGTCATTTACTGACTGGCGCTTTCAGAAAAATACTCGATCCTTGTTGTAATTACCAGTTAGATATTAACATGAATGCTATTTTCAAGTAGAAATATGGAACTTTGGGTAAATACCATACGATGTGAACATAGCATAAGCATTTGTGCATGTATTGTTAAACATAGGGGACTATGCTGACTGATAGTAGGCTACCAGTATCATCTCAAAAGTGAGAAAATGAGAAGCTGAAGCAGTTCTAAAACTAAATGGTAAGGAATTTCAAACAATATGTGGCCAAATCTGGCAGTTTTGTGTCATCTCCATAAGAAGGTAGTGGGTGTTTGGAGACTGTGTAGAGTTAAAAATCACTGTGCAGCAGATGAATACATGCTGCTCACCTGAAATTGTTCCAAAAATAAACCTAGCTACATCAGCTACACTGAGTTCATCATGAATCATTATTAAATTATATGAAAAAACTACATATAATAAAAATAAAATACTAACAGCTATTTTTATTACAAGTCTTCTTGTTCTGGATGATGCCAGTGGCCTACTTTCACTCAAGACAGTCAAGACAGTGTATAGTGTTAGCGCCAGAGCTAATGATCTATCGGGGACACGAGGATCATTTTGGTGTGTCTGTTCTCCTAGATATAATAGGCGAGCTGACCAAGAAATTAGTGTATCATCTATGATGTGTAGAATTTTACTAATGTCAAGTAAGTGGCCATCACACGTACACCAATATTTCCTTAAAGTGCACAGTCCATTCATTTACTGACAGGGTGTGACAGACAGACATGGCCAACAATGACATGATGAGGAATGGAAGTGACCAATGGCAGGAGAGGAAGGGGTGTGTGTGTGTGAGACTCACCTGGTCATCATGGTGACAGGAGCAGGTGAAATGAGTGGGGGGGGCGGGTGTGTTGCCAGGCAGGTAGGGACCCCCCTTAGCCATGACCACAGCATGACTCGTCTGATGGACACACACACACACACACACACACACATACACACACATACAGACGCATGTCCATACAGACAGGCAGGGGGATGAGATGAAATGGACCGTTTCCATTCGGCTCATGAAGGAAACACTTGGAAAAGTTGACATGTTAGTGAAATACAAGCGGCTCCGTGGATCACCTCTATGCTCACTTGATTCCATCAGTTCCAAAAGGACCTTGAATGATGTTCTTCCAGGTATTAAAATTCAACTGAAGAACTGACTTCCCCTTAAGATTTCCCACAAAATTTGTTTTAAGACTTTACATTTTGTTCCTCAGCACCTCTCCTAAGCTTCACATTGCTTACTTATGTATGTATGTGAAAAGAATTTATAGGGACAAATTTACACTCTATTCTGATGTCTCCTGTTCCCTTGTAATCACTTTCTAACGACTATATATGGTTGTTTTAAATGCTGTGGCTGCCTACTGTATTTTAGCAGCTGATAGTGGTAGCCTATAGTATACATACTGCAGTTGTTTATAGTACAGTTGCCTGCTGCTGCAATGACCCAATTTCCCCACAGGGATCATTAAAGTTTCATCTATCTAGAATTTCTCCACTCTGGCACCCTGATTCTTAGCCCAGTCTCATTCTGCGACGCTGCCCAGTACAAGCGCCTCCCACAAAACCGGTTACCTTGGCAGCGATGGCGGCAGCGGTGATGTGGGAGGAGCCATGCTGGTGATGATGGTGGTTGTGCGAGTGCCGGCCTCTCCTCCGGTCCTCCTCCTCCTCCTCCTCCTCCTCCTCGCACTGCGTGCCGCGCTCCATGGTGTGCGTGTTGCTGTGCACGTGGCTGTGCGTGTTGGCCAGCAGCGGGGGAGGGGAGGGCAGCTGCTCCAGGGCGGCGTGCGTGGATTTGACCCGGACCGAGGCCTCGCGCAGCAGGTCGATGGCGTGGGGCAGAGCGGGCAGGATGAACTGGAAACACTCCTGGGTGAATGACAGCGCACACGTGTGGCAATGAAAAAAACTTCCCGCCACTGGCTCCATGCTTTATTTCCCAATTTATGCTTTACATTTCTATTCATCTTGTAGAGCTGTTTTCCACTCTATACATAAGGTTATTATATATAAGAAGTAACCAATTTCATATCACTCAACTAAATGGGATAAATTGGATATAGAAACCATCAATAATGGAATGATATTTCTTCTAATTTTAGCTGATTATTTGCCAAAATAGTGAAATGTGAAGATGCAAAGAACATGTCTCACAATATCCTACATTCTACAATATAATTAAATGACAAACTGCCACTCATTGCAAGTCAAAGAAGTCCCAATATATTGTCTATGATAAAAATCAACATCTGGAAGTGGTTCTCAACTGGTCCAGCCTCAGGTTCCACACTCGTCCTTGGCCATTAAATCACGTTCCACACTAAGTTAAGCTAACTTTGCAAAAATCAATTTGACTTTGCAAAGTAAAAAGTGTAGTAATCCACAGTGCTTTCATGCACTGTTAACCCTTTGAAGGCCAAATGAAACTCTAAACTAAACTTTCATTTCAGACCCTTGTCTAAAAACATATGCTCTGAAATTTTCTTTCCTTTTTTTCCTTTTCTTCCTTTTTCTAAAGAGGCAT
>OMLF01021923.1:0-16373 GCA_900302615.1 Holocentrus rufus | reverse complement strand
CAGAGCCAGAGCTCCACTGCAGAGCTGTGATCCACCTGTGGTTTTCAGAGCAGCAGCAGCAGCAGGAGGAGGAGAGGAGTCAAGAAAAATGATGGAGGCTCCATAATCGTTATCTTCCTGTGCCGTTACTTACTGGAGGTAATAGTGTCCCCAGACAGAAGCTCTTTAGGACTTGGAGCTGATTGTTGCCTCTATTAGAGTCAGGATGGATGTGTCCAAGTTTAAAGGCGGACCCATTTCCAACTCACAGTCGTACCGTGACAGTGGATTTAATGGCTGAGAGATACAGCCAAAGCCACATATATACAGTCTATATATATATACCCCCATTTTTCCCCAGACTTGGCTTGAATACATTTACATTCGAGCTTCAGGTATTTAAAAGTGCACTTGATTTATCTCACTGGAAGCTGGTGAGATAAGGAGAGTCAAAGTCTTTGTGCTCTTGGCAGCTTTTCACATTGTGCTCTGCTGCAGTGAGCTCTGCTGAACCTCAACATGTAGACTGCTGGGTGCAGTCTAGTGCAGGGGCTTCAGTGTGGGGTCTGCATGGGGACCCCCGGGGGTCCTTCAGGGGATCATCAGCAAAATGAGGAATAGTTTAATTCCACTATAAATTAATTCACTATAAGTTATTATGCAAAAAAATGTATGATTATTTTAACATTGTTTTAAAGCTGCTGGAGGCAGGTTTGGTGACGGGAAGGAATTTTGGTTTTTAAAGGCAAAAAATAGCTCCCATCACTCCCCACTGACCTTCGGTCTTCCTGTTTGTTCCAGTTTGATCGTTTGCTTGAACTGATTCTTGTTTTTCAACGTTTGTTTCCCTTTGGTCTTCCCTTGTTTTGGCTGATTTGTTGTGGTAGCTTTGTTGGCAGTGAAGGAAAGGAAATTTCCCGTCAGACACAGCAGAGGTCCGCTGCCCTGAATGTACATCTGTGAAATGACTGACTCCAAGGTAGGGTTACGCCCCCCGATTGTGATTGGTTGCTTGATTTGGGATCAATGGATCTTTGGCAATCAGAATACAACCCTAAGAGCAGCCAGAGTGGATTTTTGCACAGTGCTCTGACTTGATGAATACCTGTGAATTTCACCACATATGATAAAATTGTGTTGGAAGAAACTTGCCTACATGGCACCCTTAATCTAAAAACCAAAATATGTTTTCATATCATGCTCCCTATGACAAAATCACTACAATAGAGGCCTGCAGTTCAATTAAAGTTAGTTTGGGGGAGGGCGGGGGGTCCAGCATTTGAAAAAGTTTGAAACCCCCGGTGTAGTTCCCTTGTTTTATTCACTGATGTTTCATTCTCTCGAGTGAAAAACCTGCATCTCCTGAAGATCAAGAAGGAACCAAGAAGTAAGAAAGACAGGCCTGTTTTGTTTTGCTGTGTTTAGTTTTCCCTTACTGAGGTTCATTTCTGAGTTCATCTAATTGGCTTTGAAAAGGTTAAGTAAATCCAGTGGTTGCAGAATAGAGGGCAATGTAATCCTTCAGTTCAAGTTATAACTAAACTCACCAAAATTAGAGTTACCTGCAGCAGCAGCATGTGAGGTCTTGCCCCTGTCAGTATGTACTAATGTTCCAACTTTCACTGCTGACACGCCACTGCAAGACAAATCCCCATGTATTTATTGCACCTGGCATATAAAGTGTTCCTCAAATCCACATAGATGCTGTTTTATCTTCTCTCTCTCCCACCCAGGAAGGTTAGCTACATGCACACTATTGTACATTGTTCACTGCAGAAATCATTTGCATTGCTGCTATGCACGTAAAAGATTCATGTGCCCACATCCTGCAACAGCAAAGGCTAAATTGGCCACGAGAGTCCATTAAAACTGCTACATTTTGTCAAATGGTTTCAGGTTATATAAACACAGTGCGTGTAGGAAACACAAAATCATCCATCATTAAAGCAATCAAGAAGCAGATCTTTACAAAAAGGCATCCGCTCGCCTCTATCATTTGAAATCAACATTCAAATCACACGTACATACACACACACTCCCTCACAGAAGCTCACACACAAAAACATATTTGCTCATATGCATGCAGCTGCACAAACATAAACACATGCGGGTGCTCCGGCTGAATAACACCAGTATTGATTCGCTGCTCCTACGCAGGAGCTTTACTTCCGAGCCTCTTACTATTATCAGATGTAGAAATAAAAAAAATAAAAAATGAAAGATTCAGCGTGTGGAGCGAAGTGCCTGACTGTTCGCCCACGATGACGTACTCCAACACACGCTGAGAGGAAGAGGAGGAGTAGGAGGAGGGAGATTTAGGATGGAGGGAGGCTGAGAGAGATTTAGTTAGCGAGGGAGGGAGGGAAGGACGCAGGGGAATAGGGAGATTTAGGAGAGAGGAAAAGAGGTAGAGGAGGAGGGAAAGATGACGAGTAGAGCTGGAGAAGTTAGGGAGGGAGGATCAGAAACTACTAAAGGTGTGAGGATTCATTCATTACATTGGTGCGTGGATTATAAACTCCACCGATTCAACTGCAGAAAGACAGAAATGGAATGAATCACTCTGATTTCAGCCTGAATCGATATGAAATGCTTCAAACTGAATGAGTGTTGATTCTTAAAAATATATACAGTACATATATATATATATATATATATATATATATATATATATATATATATATATATATATATACACATATACACACACACATATATATATATATATATATATATGCATATATGTGTGTATGTGTGTATCTGTGTGTGCACTTGCAAGGGTTTTTTAGACAATAATGTTTCTCAGGGAACATGTTTATGTTCTGATTTTTTTCATCAGAAGACAGTCTTACATTATTACACAAAGTTATTTAGCAGAGATTTTATTTTAATGGAGATCAAATTACAAAGAAGGTCACTCTTGAAGTGAACTGCCAGCTAGTGAATTGTGATGATGTTAGTCCGGTGTTCCCTGGACCCTATGTTAGAGCTTGGTTAGAGTTAGGTGTTTGAGTTAGAAATAGTTGGAACAAGATAGCAAGTTGTCAGAAATACTAACTTGTATGAACAAGTCAATCAAAAAAAATATATATTTTTTTTTTGGAAAATAAATGTAATTTTATTCCTCCCGATACATAACTGATTCAACTGACAAATAAAAACATTTAGTCAAGAGTTTATACCGAGCAGAGGGAACACAAGACCAAGGCAACACGGGGCTATGAGAACATGGGGCTGAGGGAACAGAGCTGAGGGAGCATAGAGGTGAGAGAACTTAAAGAGGACATAGGACTGAGTGAACACAGTTGAGGGAACATGGGGCTGTGGGAACATAGAGTTGGAGGAACATGTGAGCTGAGAGAATGTGGGGGCTGAGGGAACATGGAGGTACTGGGAACATGAGGCCAAGGGGACATACCTGAGGGAACATGGGGCTGAGGGAACGTTGGTATGCTCCCAATGAAATGAATTAAATCTGTTAAGCCAAGTATTCGCACCCCTAGAAATTACCAGGCAGGGGGAAAATGCAGGACAAGAGGAAGGAAGGAGAGGGAGGAAACAGGAGTAAGGAGGTGAGGAGATGTGTAATCTACTGATAGACTGAACTGAAGAAATGAGGGAAGGATGAGAAACTACTGATCAGAGGGAAAAACAGAGGAGGAGGAGGAGGAGGGAAGATCCAGAGGCTGCTGAGCAGCAGGAGGGGACGCAACCTCCTTATTTCCCTCCTGCAGGCGAAGAAGAGGAGGAAGACAAGGAGTAGGAGGTGCAGAGAGAGGTGGTTGTACTCACAGAATGAATATGACGACACCAGGAGCCGATAGCAAAAGGTTCCCTCGGGTGGAAGCCAGCTTAATCTCGGCGGGGTCCGGGACAGCGGGACAGAGACGAGTATAGGATCCACCAGGAGGAGACGGGAAAACCCAGAGGAGGAGGAAGAAGGAGGACGAGGGATGTGGCGAGGAAGAAAAAATCTTTGGGGACTGCCGGTGTGTCTTGGGTTGAGGAAACGAGTTTTTAGTTCCGTCCTCTCCAGACTTTTCTTCTTCTTTATTCTTTTGTCAATCAATCCCTTTGCCTTTTATCTCCCACTTGAGATATGGAGATTGCGGAGGCTGTAGGGAAAGTGAAGAAGGAGAAAAAATACCCTTCCTAGATAGGACGTGTCCACGCTGGGTCTTTTAGTTAGAGAAGAGTCCCTCAGGGCTAGAGGGAGGGGAAGAAAGGGGATGATACAGACGTGAAAGGGGGAAATGTCCTCCAAGGGATGAAGACAGAGAGGAAATCTCTTTCTTGTTCAGGGGGAAAAACAAAGGGACGGCATGAATTAAAGAGAGAGTGTGTGTTTTTTTTGCTGTCACTAATGAATAAAAAACAAAAACATTCGGGTTCAGTTGAGGGAGAATACGGGGGCTTCCACTTTCCTCCCTTTTTCTTTTTTCTTGGCGACAAGGACAAGGCCGGCCTCCACTGCTTCCACCGCGGCAGCCTCTTGAAAAACGAAGGATCTCGTTTTTGAGGTGAGAGAAGAAAGAAGCCAACTCGATTATTAAGGGCTGGAGATAATGGTGTGTATCGGTAGCACCTGTTCTCCCTCCTCTCTCTCTACTCCACTCCCTGTCCCTCTTGCTTCTCCCTCTTTAGCCCCTCTCTTCCTGACTGTTTTTCCACCTGACTGCCAAGATTAAGGCATATAATCAAATTCTCTTAATTGGCCTCGATCGTGGCGACTGTCCAATCTCTAAGAGTCTGTCTCTCTCTTTTTATTTCCCTCCCTCGCTATCCGCTATCTCTCCCCTCTGTGCAGGGAATGACAATGAGTTTCAGGCTGTCAGTCAAGAGGCCGGGGCCTTGCAGTCAAATCTACCTGCTGACTCACAACCGCTTGTTATTTTCGCAGCGTGGCGCTGCCCTGATCTCGCCATCGCCTTCTCCTCCCTCTCGATACACTAAACCAGCCGCTCCTCCCTCTTATAGACAGCCGTCGCCGCCGTTCCCGACCTCTCGATTAGACAAAAAAGGCTTCGGCAAAATGTCCGACAGGATGTTTTCAGTGCCTTCTCCCTCCTCGGTTTAACCTCTCTTTGTTTTTTTGTCCCCGTGCAACACCACCTCGCTGTCGTTGCGGCACGCGCCCTTCTATCACTTTCCTCTATCACTTTTTCTCACCCTATCTTTGTGTTTCGATCTCTCTCTGCCTCTTCCTGTGTCTAATCTGCGTCTGGATCAGTTGTTGGTAATTGGTTTCAGGTGTCTCTTGCGGCAGGAGGGGAGCGAAAAAAGATTTCACGCCGCCGTCGCCATTAATTAAAAAGATGATTACTCAGAAAGTGAAGATTAAAGACAAAAATAGGAAGCGCCGGGGACAATAATAACCTGGTGGCACTTTATAACTACTCACTCAGCTCCTCTCTCTTTTTTTGTGTGAGTGTGTGTGTTTGTATGTGTGTGGAGCGCAAGTGCTTGTGTTCGTACATCCACCGGGTCTCGGCTTGTTAAAAATGGCCGAGCGTGGGAGTTTGGAGGGAAGTTTCTGGAGGGTTTCCACAGGTCGTCGTCGTCGTTGTCACGGCTACATGGCGGTTCAAGCTGCACATCACCTCCTGTGAGCCGCCATCCTGCAGAATCCCAGAGAATCGGATAAAGCAGACACCCGGCGTCTTGCAATTTGTCAATTTTCGTTACATCCGCTCCTGTCAAGGCTGTGGGTTTTCTTCACTACCCTGGTTGGGACTGTTACTGTATTGTTGTTTTTATTATTTTGCATCCCAGATAAGACCCAGCAAAAGGAATCCTCTGTTTTGTAAATCAAACTCTGTGCCGCCCACGCTCCTCAGAGGCTCAAACTCAGCCTAAAACAAGTTGCAGCATTCACAAAAAAACCCAGAGTCCTTTTTTTAAAAAAAAAAATCTCCCCTCCCCTCTTCCTTTTCTTCCAAACTCTCCTTATTCCTCAGTGCAGCAGAAAGAACCCACCAAGCCTTTGAGTGGATGTGGTTGCCATGGCACCTGACAGGAAGTCGTGTTGATTGACTGCTATCTGGAGTGTGGACAGATGTTGGCGGTGGGCTCAGCAGGCAAGTTTGAAGAACTCTGGCATTCTGGGAAATGATGCAGGTCGACGCCACATTGAGGAAGATCTGATATCTGTAACAAGAGGAAGACACTTTTGTTAGAGGAGTTTAGTTACTCATGTGATCAGCACATCACTGCTGCTGAGTGAAAACCTCCCAACTCAAATTTTGGTGATTTTTCATTCTTCAGCTTCAACTGAAAGATCACACAGTCAAATGTAAAATTCCCTGACTTTTCAATGACTTTCCATGAATAATGTTTAGTTTCCATGACCTATATAAATCTAACACTCATTCACGTATTTTGTACTTTGAGCAAATTTGTGAACACTTCAGATTCAGAGGTCTTATTTTTAAAGTTTATTATTCTGTTTTCTTCTGCAGTGGGAGGGAACATAACACGAAAACAAAAGAAAATACATAATCCAAAAAGTGAATAAAAAGCTACTAATCTTTTAAACTGAGGCTGATAAAAATAACATGATATTCCATGACTTGTCTCAAGGATTTGCTCTACTCCCTACTCCCTGTTTGTAACAGACTTTTCAAAAGTCAAAATTCGTCTTCTGAATCCTGAGAAAATTTGTATGACCCTGCTGGTTTATGAAACCTTTTAAAGACACCAAACATAAACTCACAAATGCGAATAAAACTTATTTTTTTAGTCGCTGAAATATTTAGGAGATATGAGGTTTTTCCCTGGCTTGATTTTTATCTGACTGGATTCACTGCAAGCTGTTCTGGATAAGAGCATCGGCAAAATGCCTGACATAAGATGTAAAATGTTTATCTCCACAGTCATAAAACATAGAAGTGAAATGATAAAAAAGTGATTAATTACAAGGATAAAGATAACAGAGAAAGAAGTGATGCACATAACTAATTTATGCAGCTGAGATAAGAGAAAAAAATGGATTATAAAAATCCCATCACGCACAAAACAAACAAACCAGACAACAAAACCAAAATCGAGATGACAAGCAAAGACACGGCTGGATTTGATTAACAAGTCTAAGTGACAGCAGAAGCAACATGGTGGGAAACACACAAAATAAGAACAGGGAAATGCGAAGAGAGAATTAAATTGCAGGGGAGGAAGCGGGCGTGTTCTTGAGGTTTTGTTGCCACACTGAAGTGGGCGAGCAAACTTGTACACTGTTTACATGAGGCAAGAAGCTGAGGAGAATAATAATGGAGAGAGATGATGAGAAACAGAAAAGGACAGATAGAAAGAAGAAATAAACAGTGACTGTGATGTCCCTGACAGTTGCTGTGGATACTGGATATCAGTGTAAAAATAATTTCCAAAAGGTTCATCAAATTTGACCTGACAGTGTCTGAGATGTCGATTGTGAAGCTCAGGGCCCTGTTGACCTGGTGGTGGCGCTGTGGTGGGCCAATCAGGTTTATATTCAAAGTGCCGGACCCCAGTGTCAAAATCCATCATTCCACCAAATTTCATCCAAAACAGGCCAGCAGAGGCTCAGAAATTGGACCAGACAGATGAACTCACGGGATCCAATCCATAGTGCCTTCCCAGATTGTGGGAAACATAAAGAGCAGGAGGGAAGTCGATAAAGTTTGACAGAAAGACGTTAAACTCTGAACTGGACCGGTTTGCTTTGGTCTGTAGGTTACAATATGCACATAATACAAATATCTCAACTATAGAAAGACAGATGAGAGTTGTGGTACTTGAAAGCGAGGTATGGAGACTGCATATTGATTGTCCTGGTCTCACTGTGTGATCGGTCTTGGTCCTCGGTCTTGACATGGTCTTGAACTTTGGGGACCCGCGATTTCTTCCCAAGACCATAGTGCAGGTTATCTGATCCAACATTTGCATTAGGTCAATTTCAACCCCAATCTCCTATCCACAGACGAAATAATTTTTAGCAGAGATCGCAGAGGTAGTCTTGACTTGGACTCGGCCATCTAGCCCCTAATACAGTCTTGGTCTCGACTGTATTGACTGTCAGTAAAAGAAAGAACACACTCATCTCAATTACTCCTCATTATTGTGATTGATTAATCAAATATTGTTGGTAATACCGCAATTAAGTTTCATCATCTGTCTGTTGTTGTTTTCAGAGCTGCTCGCTTCTGACAGTCACATCAGTAAAGGGTTTTTGAGTCGAGTGAGCGAGAAGAACGTGCTGGAGAGCGAGGGATGAGAGGAAGAGGGCAAAACATTTTGGTCAATTTCAGAACTGACAGAAGTGTTTTACTCTATTACAATCACTTTGTTTTCATGCAACATGTTTCCCTGTTCTGTAATGCAACTTTCAGCCAATCATTTACCCCCATTATAAACAAATTACGGGAAGTAGGTGGAAGTAAACAAGTCACCACTGCTGTGCAATCTCAATTTTACTGGATGTGAATTCTCCTGAGGATTTTCACCTTTACCTTATTTGTGCAACTTTGACAAAAGAATGTCTACATCTAAGGTGTGTCCGTGAACTCTCTGTTCCTGACTGTGTAAATCTAATTCCTCCAGTTGATATCTGTGCTCTGTTGTGTGGAATAACTCAAGTCTCGACTCTGCTATCCAGTGTTTCAGTGGCCCAGCTTGACACAGACTCTTCAACACAACTATAAATGTTCACACCGGTGAAAGCCACTATGGCCATAGTGACACTACAACACAGAAGTTTAATTTGGCCTTGAGTCTTCAGACTCTATGACACTTCATTGAGGACTGTTACACAGCACTTCAACTATAGACTATATCATGCAGCAGGCGGGGAAAAGTCTTTTTTCCCAAGGCTGATGTCATGACCAATTTCTAACACTGGGCACCTTGACTCATGAATGGAGGCCACTGCCTAACATCAATCCATTGATCCGTGCTTTCACTGTCAGCAGCAGTGATTTCTACAACTTTGTCATGGTAACAATGGTGACATCGCTAGAGGGCAAGACACAAATCGGTCACCAGATTTGTCTGTACTTGGATTCTACCCTACAAGCTGTCAATCACAGCCATTCACAACAAAACTAAACAGACCCGCTGAGCAGAATTTGAATGCACCTAGAAAAAAAATAGTTCCTTTCTTATGTGCAAATTTAAAGATATTTACGGTAATTTCAGCTAGAGTACATGCTGTCCAAGTATTCACATGATGGAATTACCGTGAACTGGAATGAGTTAGCCTTGACTTCTATGCTACCAACTCATATAATGTACACAACTGATATCTGTGACGGACGGATACAATCATGACTGCTAATGAGCAGTCAAAGTAAGGCCTGTATGGTCCTTTAAACACAGGCCTTTGTCAAGACCAGCTAGTTCACCTCTCATTTAGAGATTACACTGTTGTACTGCTGCACATCCCGGGCAAAGATGGCAGCAACAGCACTGCTTAGCCGTTTTCTTCTCTTTGATTCCTGCAGCCCTTCATCACAAGCCACATCCATACGGTGATTATCTAACAGCAGGCAGACAGAAGCAGCATAAACGTGCCCAAATGTCCACAAAAGCCAGGAGCCGCTCCGCTGCAGGCTCTCCACCTATACAAAGCAAAGAGCTTAAGCCCTCCGTTCATGTGTGTGTGTGCATCACCGCTGCCCTCCATTATATTCCCCCATTAAGGCGCTCTTTCATTCAGAGCACAGAGGTGCGATGGCTGCAGCTCTATGGGCTCCAGCGGGCTTTACATCGCACTGACAGGTGGGCGATGCAATGAGCTTGCCATTAAAGCAGCAGGGTTTATTTTCGCGCCGCTTCACGCCGCCATTAGCAAGACAATAAAGTCAGGTACTTCAACCAGAAAGCGTGCATGGGGGGAGGGGGGGGCAGTGTGTGTTCGGGTGAGAGAGTGTGTGTAGGTGAATTTTTGAGAGAGACAGTGAGAGGAAGTGGAAGTGTGTGTGAGTGTGTGTATGTGTGAGAGAGTGTATGTAAATGGGTGTGTGTATGTGTGTGTGTGTGTGTGTGTGTGTGAGACAGAGTGTGTGCAGGTAAGTGAGAAAGACAGAGGGCTACTGCTGGGGAAAATGAGGATCTGAATAGAGTGTAATTACATATATGAGAATAATTTAGCCAAATGTCTTTCCAAAACGCACAATAGTCACATCATTTAAAATTAGTGTGTTTTTGTGATAAAAGGGAGGGAAACTCTATTTAGAAATTTAAAAAGGAACATATTGTTCCTGTCTCCTGCAACAAGTGTTTTTCAGCTCCATTAAAGCGAATCAAAGAGATTACGCTTCTTCTTTTTTTTTTCCCTTGCTGCAGCAGTGCGTTGCATAATGTCACCTGTAGCCTGTGCTGTGCTGTGTGACGGCTGCAGCTGCTAACTGGACCTCACTTACTTTTCAACAGACGGGCGCAATGTGATTCTCAGACTTCCACATCATTTAAAAACATACTTTTTTTTTATTGGACTAGATTTTGGTTGTCAGTCTGTAGCTGATGTAAGCAGACAGCCTTGACGAGGCTTCCTTAGTTTCTTGGACTTCCGTTTTTACTGGATAGAGAGGATTTTTTGGGGGTTTCACTTCCGCCCGAAAACAAAGAATATTCACAGACAAGAATTAGAGATGGACGGCTGGAGAAGCGACCTGTCAGGGTGAGCTCATGTTTCATTTGAAAGGGTTTGAATTTAGGGAGACAATAAACCAGTGAGAAGACCAATCAGCTTTGAGCGCCTGAAGAGTTTCCTGGCTGAACCGGCATTTCTCATTTCAGTCACGTATAGAAAATGTATTCATTAACTTCTCCAAGTTATTACAGATGCATGCTGCCAACCCACAGCACTTTATCTAAAATACTAGTGGAGATCCCGAGGATTCCACAGATCCCAAACATGTCCTGCTGAATCACAGGGAAATGTGTATAAAATGATGCACAAGACATGAAGACATTTCCTGTCTGATGTCTGGGAATGATGTTGGTATTCGGACGGTTTGTGGCTTTGTTCAGTCGAGCATGCCAACTGTGTTCATTCTGTGTGTTTTGTTTATGTTCTGTTGTTTTAAATAAATATTTAATCCTCCCGCTCTCGATCAGCAGCCGTCTCACGCCTGACCATCTCTTTCCACAGCTTCGCTCCTCCATTAGTTTTCACGAGGCTTTTCCTGTGAGTTTTTAAACGTCCTCAGTTGAGGGTTATGAGGTTTATGGAGCGTTTTCAGTGCCACGTTCCAACAGTAAATTATCACATCTAATGATAAACGCTTGAGATCTTCAAACAACCAATGACCAACAGCAAATAATGTGTGAATGCTTTATATATGCCTGGGAAAATTCCTGTTTGATGTCACGTTTGATGCCTTCATTCTCCGATCGATTTTCATTGTTTCATATGTATCTGTTAATTGATGATTGGCCTTTAATTTCATATCTGACATGAATATTTCCTATTTGAAGTTAGATTATTTGACGTGAATTTCTGATGATGTGAGCGTTCATTATTTATTGCGGTGATTAGTTGTCTGAAGATCAAAAGGTTTTGCTTTACAGCGGTTGCCAGTTGTGGCTTTTCATTTACTGCTTTCAAAACTCTGAGAGACTGTAACAGTGATTATGTGCTGGATGAAGCTGCCCTTTAGTGCTTTTCCCAGTTCAGTTTGTTGACATGAAAACAGTGTTGACTCAGTCCCTTTCCAAATTAACAGCTGTGCCAGGTTGTGTGTTTAGAAACCCAATTAATAACCCCTGTTGCCCCAAAGCTGTGGAATTTTATTTCGACTTTATTTCAACATAATGACAGTTTAAAAAGGAGCAGAAAATGAAGGGGAAAACGCTGCAAATTGCATCCCCCAAGAGAATCCCAGTTTTACAGTTAGAAAAAGGCTGAGAGCTGCACTGCTGGATGGGATTCAAGGTTCATCCCTGCACATAACAAGCAGCTCTCGCCAGTTCTTTTTATTTTTTTTTCTGTTTCAGTCCTACGGGACGTGTGTCCATGACGGTCGCCATAGCATTTTTTGCTAATGCTCCCTGGTTATGTAACGCCATCAGAACGCAGCGGCTGCTGTGAACGCAGGCGCGTTGATGGGGACCGGCGGTCAAGTGCAGCTGCTGTTCGGTTTCACATGCCGACAGAGGACAGCTTTTAGCACCAGGCACAGAACACCTTGTCTGTGTGTGTGTGTGTGCACAGTAACCTAAAGGATGTGTGTGTGTGTGCGTGTGTTACTCCATTAGTGAAATCTGTGTATGTGTGTGTGATCTCATTTGTTTACAGTTATCTATTGAATACGCATGTGTGTGTATTTTGCAAGTGTGTCTTTCAGCTGATGTACTGTGTGTGTGTGCAAGAGTGTCTTTCAGGTCTGGACTGATTTAGCTGAGAAATCCTTATTTCCTGTTGTTACATCTGATGAATTCTGTGTCTAGATAATGTAGCTGCTTAGCTAGCCGCGAGCCATCAAATGTTTTGTCACAAACGGGTCTGATATGCAAACTGGCATGCATATTTAGTAAAGGCAAACAATAGTGCTAGCTCGTGGCTAGTAGCCACAGAAGGAAAGGAAATGATGTCACTGGGTGGTGTGTGATCCCAAATTGGTGCCAAACCTTTGGCGTGGTTAGCAAAGTGGTGAATGGGTTTGCCTCGTCTCTGTTTATAAGCTATCTGAACAGGTTATTACCCAGCCAGGTGTCAGAGTTATTGCTAATTTATAATGGTAACTAGTTCAACTAGCTCACTATAGTTTACGAAACATTTATTTTTAGATGTAGCTAACATTAGCATCATGTCATCACTGTTACATAGAGCTGAGCTTTATGCTAGGCTACATGCAGCTGATGGACAGACTCCTGATGTTTTAAGACTGATAACAAGGAAAACTAAGACACACACACTGGATAAAAAGACAGCAGTCTGCATTATGTGAGGTGTGTTTTGTTATATGGCTGCATCTCTGTCCTGTCAAAGTTCAAACAGCAGGTATATAGTTGGTTTGTGGGATTTTCCATGTCTGTCTAATTGACTTCAAGTAAGTTTTGGATCTTGTATGTTTTGACATTATTGGAGACGATGGGAGATTTATGACGCAAATGCAAAGCCTCTACATGATGTCTGCATGTGTGTGTGTGTGTGTGTGTTTGTGTATTCTATTAGCATGGGTGCGTGTCTCTATAAATGTCACCTTCTTTTCTTGTCTCCAATATGTCAGATTATATATTTTTTTTAGTGAGTGTATTTCTTTATGTCACTTTTTATTGCTTTTAGTGACTGTGCATTTCTGCATATGTCCATTACTTGTTTGTGTGTGTATGTGTGTGTGTGTGCGCGCGCTATAAAGCAGCCTTGGCTCTGTATGTTGACGGTGACCTGGGATGACAGACAAATTAGCTGGTTGGAGAAGTGCTGCAGGCGCTGAGTGGCCTCAGCCACAGATCCCAGATCAGCCCACACAGACTCAACTGTAACCTTTTAAAACTGGCAGGTCAGACCACCAGCTGACCCTGGGTCAGCTAGGTCCGGCCCTGAGGGGAGCGAAAATATAACATTAACCTCTGTATGAACAGGTCTTGAGAGGGATTTCAGGGTGGGAAACAGAACCAGGCCGCCAAGAACGGATTTGTTTTTTGTCTTTCTCTTGGTTTTATCTTATTCTGCTCACCTTTTTGTTAGTGAGCCTCATTTACTTCAGATGCACTGTGAAAAATCTGCATCTTAACAATCATTCTCATTTTCAGTGATAAATCTTGTTGATTGATCTTGTTTTGTCTTCCAACAAGGTCAATAATCTGCCAGTGGGATGAGATAATCCCACTTGTTTCCAACGCTAATCAACTTGTTTCCAGAATTTTCTTGAATCAAGTGTCATTTTCTTGATCCTAGTGGGCTGATCTGCCTTCTTCTGCCTCGTTTCAACACATTTATTCTTGTTCTGTTCTGGTCATCTGTGTTTTTTTGGGGAGGCGGGGGGTGTTGTTTGGTTTGGCTGAGAGAACTGGGTCAAAAATTTTAAATTTTAATCTTACATTTGCACTCTGTTCGAATACATTTCTGCTGCTCCTTATTTTTCATGGTGGCATTTTGTTTGTGAAACGAGGACACAATTTTATTCTGGTCCATTATGTCCTTTTCCATTGATTCTATAGTTTCATATTTCTACCGATGCTCATGTTTCTGAGAGACTTTGGGTTTGGATATGAGGGTGGAGTGAAAAGTTGTAATGTAGGGGGATTCACTTAAAATTCTACATTTTAGGTATTTAGCTAGTTAACATACTACAGAACAATGAATTCCCAGTCCAGTGCAGACAGCATACACACAGACTGTGGAAATTCACACTGGCAGGTTTTTTATTTATTTATTTATTTATTTTTTATTTAACTAATGTTTCTGTTGTTCCTCTTCTTTCCTGACTATTCACCTCGCTCTGTATTTGTCTCTGTCCTGTTGGGAGAAGACAGACCATCTGTGGTTTAAAACCTTTGCTCCAAAATGTGTTCCTGGCTAAATGACCTCCCTCTGAGCTCTGTTTGTAAAAGTTAGTGAGCCGGTTAAAATTACAGTCTAGCCTGTTGAAGTTGACTCTGTTTTTGTGCCACTGTCAACGTCCTCAGACTGAAAACTCCTGCAGCAAAGAGTTTTAGCTCTGTCTTCCTCTTGGTATTGACTGAATTGTTCTGGGCCAGACTAAAATATATATCACAACTCCAAAAAGTGGGTCTGCCAGGAAGGATGAGTGATTATTCTGTCATCGACGTCCGCCTACTTTTGAAATACACAGGGACTTTTTACCAGGTTTCAAGGGCCGAAGCATCATGGAGACACAGACGACCATGTAAACTTTCAGCTCGAGTCATTTCTCGCTCACTGCAAAGATACATGAGTTAAAGGAACAATTCACCTAAAATACAAAAAAATATATACATTTTCCCAATGATTCCTATCTAAATTGTCATCCAGACTTTATCTGCGCTTCAGGAGGATAACAAACAATATTTTAACAAGTCATTTCGTCTCACATTCAGAGTTAAAATCTTTTCAAATAAGGTCAAAAATCTGCCTGTGGGATGAGATAATCCCACTTATTTCCAATGCAGTTTCACTCATGTTTTTGGGGAACAAGTATAAATATTTTGAAACAAAGCAGCATAAGGCAGATCAGCCCACTGGTATGAAAAATGATTCAATAAAATTCTTGAAACAAGTTGATTAGCACTGGACACAAGTGGGATTATCTCCATTGTGTTGGGATGAGAATATGGGTGTAAATTGAAAGTAATATTTTATTTTGGGTGTACTGTTCCTTTAAAACAGATCTATTAAATCGATTTCTCATTCAGACTCTGCAGTTGTACATCTATTGTCATTACAGCTCAAGAAATATCAGCTGCACTATAAATGAAAACCTGTGCAAATTCAGCACTTCTCATTGTCACTCGTGTCGTTTTGAAACGATGAAAGGATTTTAAAAATTTTTTTTTTTATCAGATTTCAAGGACCCAGAGGTCACGGCGCTCACCTAAACGACTTCATGAATTTCCAGTCTGAGTAATAATCATGTGATGGCTCCGTGTTTCAAAACGCTTTTGTCCCTTTTAGAAAAGATTTATCATACACTTAGACTCGCCACCTAATTTCACCTCCCTTTAATTTCTTCCAGCCCATTTGAACGGAAAAGGAGACAGCCTCCAATTAAAAAAAAAAAAGAACCCTGCCATTTTATCTCCCTCTGTACCGCCAATCATCCCTCGCACATTCAATTTCAACATTTCCCCACATGCGGTTTAATTATGACATAAAACGGCGAACGCGCAGCCTGACATCACGGTGACGGCTGATCCTCGCCGGCCCGCGTTAACGATATCTGTCACGTGAACGGCCTTTCAAATGGAGAGTTTTTAAACTGATGTCGGCTGGTGTGTAAGACATGAGAGGGCTCTTGTGTATGTGTGTGTATGTGTGTGTGTGATGTATGGCTGTTTGCATCATGCAGGTTAATAAAGTTGAGCTCAAACAACCTTGCCAGTTGTGATTTGTGTTTTTATTTTTGTTTTCTTCCTCTCTCTCTCTCTCTCTCTCTCTCCTTCTTCCTCCTGCTTCTCACCCTCAGTTACATTTTCCTTCTCTCTCTCTCTCTCTCTCACACTTGTTATCATCGCCTATGTCTCTCGCCCTCCCTCGCTCTCCCATTACTTATTTCAATGCCTCTCCATTCGTCTCTTTCTCCGTGACTTTCTCTCTCTGTTGCCCAGGTCATCGAAATCAACATCGTTATACAGTGGAATACAAAGGAGCTCACTCTTCGTGCTATGTGTGTGTGCATGTGTGTGTGTGTGTTATTTTTGTGTGTGTGTGTGTGTGTGTGTGTGTGTGTGTGTGTGGGTGCAGCAGAAAGTCAAAC
>OMLF01021921.1:20599-33851 GCA_900302615.1 Holocentrus rufus | reverse complement strand
CCCCCCCCTCCCTTCCCCTAGCCTTCCGTGGCAGGTGTCAATGAAGCTAATGGTCTGGAGTCTTTTACAACCAGCCCTCCATCACTCTGCTACAACCCTCTGTGTGGGCCTACAGGAGGATTGGATATGGGTGGGGCTGGGGTTTGTTTTTCTGTTATGTGTGTGTGTGTGTGTATGTGTGTGTATATGCTGTGTGTTAGCAGCTATTGTTCTGTACGGTGCCATCTGAATGATATATGGCATGTCAGTTAAAAATCAATGTTCCTCTATTAGTAGCGATGCCTCTGCCCATCTCCGCATTACTTATCACATGAATTTCCTCTACAGAAGATGGCGATGCACTTACCGGCACCCCACGCCACCCACTTTGTGATGTTCCCTTGTAAAATCTATGGACTGCCACACATAGGCTTGCTCAACATCGATTGGTGCTGTATGTCCTGTAGGCCGCTGGCACATGTGCATCATCAGTTTAACCTCTTCAACTCTGCTGCCTCCACAGGTGGGTTTGTCACTGCTGTGTGGCCAAGCTTTGTTCAAACCCACAGAACATGATTTCAGGATTGTGTAGAGATCACAAGGTTTTCAAAGACATCAAATCTGATCCACTGAATTACAGGGAAACATGTATAAAATGATGCACAAGACATGTAGATATTTTCTATTTGATGTAACACTGCAGCTATAAAGCAATGGCATCTTGGCTTTGAATATTTCACTCAGTATAAAAATGTAATGTAGCTTCAATGAAGCTGCAACCAGCAGATACACAATATGGATGTGCACCATCCTACAAAATGGGACTAACTTAAAGGGAGCTACTTAAAGGGAGAAGGTAAATAAAGGTACAGGTAAATCACATTTCAAGGCATTAAAGGGACAGTTCACACAAAATAATAAAGAGAAACGTCCCCACTTACCCCTAGTGCAATCTATCCATCCAGATAGTTTCTGTGTGATTTGGTGAGGTTTCCAGTCTGCCATGACCCTTTTTATTTCCATTCACCCCAAAGTGATGGAACTGGATGGGAATTACTTTGTGGAGCCCAAACTGTCAGAAATGTCAAAAAAAAGAAAAGAAAAAGCCGCAAAGATCACCACTAAACTATCTGCCCCAAAGGAGAACAAACTCACCCAGACAGATATATTTTGCAGGTGTTCCTCAGCAGGAAATAGTCCCCCCCCCCACCAAAAAAACCCCTCATCCCGACAAAGGGTTGTGAATTAGTGAATTATGGTCATTATGCATGTCGTTGTTTTTGGAAAGAGCTGTTGCTGTTCCTTTTTTCCCATGTAAACTTTTGTTGGTTTGAGCTCACCGTAAGAATACTCATCTAGCTGTGTTTTACTGGGGTGAAAGGAGACAGGGAAGGTCGAGGCAGACTGGAAACTTTGCCAAATCAAACTGAAACTCTCTGGAAAGATAGGCTGTGCTCAGGGTAAGTGGAAAAGGTTTTTTGTATCTAGGGTGAATTGTCCCTTTAAAGCTGCACAAAGGCTAGATAATGAGGAAGGGTTTTATATCAATTATTTTGTCCAGTGACCCCAAACTAATGGTCCAAGTTACACTGTTCAGTGAAAGTAATGAATCAGATTGGTTCTAGGTATCAGCTGAAACTTAAAGTTTCATGCTCACTACTTGTAAAGACGTTGAGAAGTGTTATTGATGCACATCCATTTAATACCAAAGGATACCAAAGAGATGAGAGAAGCAAAAGATGGAATGTCCAACTTCCTCTGGACTGAGTGCTTGCTGCTGCTTCGGAGACATTTTGAATTTCGCTCTCAAGTTTCAATTTGTTACCTCCTGTGGGGAGGACAAAGGTTCATATTCAACCCTAAAACTTCATTTGGGCGAAAAGGGCAAATGTATGGCATCTCAGTTAGTGGAGATGGCACGCTCGTCTATCCTGCAGCCCCAAATTGTGATTTAGGCTGACATGATGGGTGTATTTTTACATAAAAATCTTGCCTAGTGCAGCTTTAAGTATTGCTCAACACCTCAGAGGTGTTCAGCATTTTGTTGGCGCCCTGAATTTACAGCCCATTTCATTGGACTAGAGGGTAACTGCTACATTACTATGGGCTGTGTGAGTAGAGCGAGAGGGAGAGCTACAGATCTTACTTTTGTGCTTCCCTTGATATCAATTTTATTGATGCATTCCTCCTCACTATTCATAAAAGTGGGTGTGTAACCTGAGATATCCATTTGCCAAAGTCATTAATTGACCACACACAGAACGTAGAGGGCGACTCCGCGCAGCTGTAAACTTTTTATACCCACTTGCTACTTTTTTATGCTTGTACCTGGTTGTGTAGTGATTTATGCAATCATAACAGCGCAGTCTGTGGAAATGACATAGTCTCCTCTGTACATTATACAGAGGTACGTGTGAATAACACGCCGCTATATGGCAGACGTGAATATGCTTTCAGCAAAGGGAGACGTGTTTAGTGGTGTTCGCACCTATAATCATAACTCTGTCTGTGCATTATGGACTCCTCATGAATACTAAAATAAATAATACATGTCCATGCCAGCGTAAAGGCTTTATGTGAAGCTTTGCTTGTGTGTATACATGTGCATATGCGTGTACACGCCCACCGCGTTGCGCTGGCTCCGACCCTGCGATTTGTCAAGGACAGTGGAGGTTTCCATTAATGGAGCATTAGCCCCTCCTCGCCCACGCCTCTCTACGCCACCAACCCCTGGCTTTGTCTTCATTAGGCCCCCCTGACAAGCTCCCACCATGCCTCAAAGTGGGCCATTACCGGCCCCCAGAACACCGTAGGGCTCTGTGCTCGGTGCTAATAGCTATCTACACTCTGCCGGGTCCACGGGACTCCACCGGAGGCCAGGAAGTGGATGGAGAGTACAGTGCAAGCAGACAGGAGGGGGGGATGAGATTGTTAAGTTGTCTCATAAATGCCTTTTATATGTAGGTCTCCACACGTTGGCTACTCCCTGTCCTATTGTAACCACTTAAGAGGCTATTTGGCACCTGCAACGTGCGAGAGGCCGGGCAAGGTGGTAGCTGTCTTGTCCATGGGAAACACAAAGGAAAAGAGACAGAACTTGCCTATAAATAAATGCCGCATCCTCAGCCAAACTTCAGATGGGGAGAAACAGGAAGTGACTCATCCACAGGGTTGGGTGGTAATGGATTACATGTAATCAGAATAAAGTAATCAGATTCCAAAAAAATAAGTAACTATAATCAGCCTAGATTACATTTGAAAAAAATATGTAATTAGATTATAGTAACAATCTTCAGGATTACTTGATTACATTGATTACACTTGATTATTTTTTAAATATGGCAATTTTAAAAGTGTGAACTTTTTTCATGATAACCAGTGCTATTAAGTCCTTCCATCCAGCCCTCCATTCCTGGCAATAGCGTCATATGCAAAATGCATTTTATTTGCATTGAAAATGTTATGAGATGTTTAAAGAGAAAATGGAATATTTGTGGAACGTCCATTTTTTAGTAAAAGGTACAATATTTTCAGTGTCTGATTCTTAAGTAATCCAAAAGTATTCAGATTAGATTAAATTTTTTTGTAATCCAATGGATTATGTTACTAATTACAAAAATTGCCATGTAATTTGTATTCAGTGACTGACTACATTTCAAAGTAATCTGACCCAACCCTGCTCATTCACAGTAGGAACAGACAGGCGCGCGGGACTCACATCCCGTGACGGGCGCGCGAAGCAACAAAATTAAGCGGAGCCGGCCTCAACTTATTTTTTCTTTCTTTCTTTCTTTCACGCTCCAATGGTGCAATGAAGGCGCCAACCAATTCCACTAGTGTGAAAGTTGTTTCATTATTTTCCATTTGCCTTTTTCCTCAAGGTGCCTCTCAGCTCTCCATCCATGTTAACGCAAGGAAATAACATGCAGTGAAATTTAAAGGCCTGCAGGTCCCTCCAAAATGGGAAAATATATATATATGATGGAACGATATGGGAGGGGGGAAGAGGTTCTTTGGATTCTATCAGATAGAAGATACTTTGTTATTGAATTCTGTTTTGTGCAGAGCATTACAAACAAGCTGGTGACAATGTAAATGCCTTGTAGGGAGGTAAGGTGACTGTGCAGCTGGCTGCGGCCGCCTGCTTTGTAGCTTTGTCACTCATACGCTGAATGTACCATAACCTGTGGGTTTATTGCCACCACTTAGAGGTGCTTTGCTGTATTATGTTCCTATCAGGTTGAGTGAAGCTTCCTGGTTCTCACGCTCCGTTTCGCCGCACTCTCCCAGCCTTTTTCTTGCCTCAATGGCTTCATCTTAACCTGTCAGCTTTTTCCCACTTCCAGGCTGAACAGATCGCAGCATCACATCCAGCCCATTCCTTGAGATGTATCAACGATCAGGGGAGAGCTTTGTTTCAGACGTGTTGCAGAATGCCTAAGTGTAACTCGCAGTAACCCAGGTCGGACAAGATATCAACGTGCCATGAAGAGATACATTTTGTGTTTGGATCATGAGGCGGCAAGTATGGCTGTCAGAAAGTGATAGATAGCGGGAGAGATAGCCGCTGTAAGAGAGAGATATCTGTCAGCGGCGAGGCTGATGGTTAGGTAGTGGGTTGCAAGAGCTGTCAAGCCCTGAGCCGTCCGCATAAAGGGGACTAGGTAATGACTGATCTAGCAAACTGGGGCTTGTCTCCAAAACAACAGAATGGATAGGCTTATTTGGCTCTGGATCCCCTGCAGGCTGCTGGTTTCTGTTGTGTATAACAGGAGGGCACAAACACAATCTCTTGTAATGGATGATGTAATGCAGAAAGCTGACATCCCCCTGGTATGACATTATTACTTGGTAATCCTCATCCCTCGGTGCAAAGTGTTCAAAAGCTGAAATCCCACACTGCAAAAGCAATAAGTTCACATCCACTTCTGTGTCTAAAAGTCAAAATGAGACAGCATTTGGAGAGTTTCCTTCATGTGTGTTTCCTGTTGAACAAGGACGCACTGGGTGGAGACAAACCCAGGGAGGGGTCTCTCGGAGGTGTAGAACGACAGGATATCAGCAAGGAAGAGAGTGTCAGTTTTATTTTATGGGAGAGGCAGAGGGGCAGGAACATCCGTGATGTTCTATTGGTTGGAATTTTTTGTACATGATGAAGTCACCCCCAAAGATTTTACAGATTTTACAGATTTTACAAGTTAAAAATAAGTCGAAATATTTTGTCGGTTGTGGGGCACGCTGGGATTGTTAATGGAAAATATTCTGGCTTGAATGTCTTACAAGCCCTTCACTAAAGACAAATCATAGACAAGTTCATCTTGAAAAATCACCTTAATATTCTGCAGTACCCATATAGACAACTATAATATTCCTATTTCATCCCTGTAGGTACTTTGTGTGTCTGCGGTACTCAATAATGACTTTATAGTAACATTGATGCATTTTATGATATTTTTTATTTTATGATCACCATGATTTTTAATGACAAATACCTTAGATGCTGGATAGCATCCTACAAACCCCTTATTTAACACAAATCATGCCCCAACCTCTAAGAAATAATCAACATAATATTCCTATGATAATCTAGTGCTTGCAGTTTTATTGGGATATTTGTTTAGTATATTTCTGAAACTTAATATACAATTGCACACGCGCACACACGCACACACACACACACAGGGTGGGGTCCAACAGCAGTGACAGAGAGGCTGACATTATTGGCTGTAATGCCCCCACACAGCAGGGCAACAGGGTGACTGATGCTGCGCTGTCAAGACACTGTCCTATATACAGGGATGTATTGGAAAAATCCACCTAGAAATCCCTACTATATATCATAGTAAGTAGCATCAAACTAGTACAAGTTACATGGGGATTGGCAAGGGAAAAAAAGCTTTTCTGAAAATATTATAGATTTTTGTCTTTATTCGTAGTTGTTTGCTTTATGATGGTCATTGACTGGAGGCCATAGTTCATTTGATTTAGACACCACATCACTGTCTGTGTGGGGATGTGTTATGTGTGTCTTGGTGGATATGTGTGAGTATTCGTGAGTAGTAATGTGTATGAATGAGCATGTGTGCTTGTGTGGCTGCACGTGTGCATAAATTATGAATCTGGCCTACATCTCCCATAAGTGATAATGATTAAAAATACACAAGAAATGCATGGGCTTGAAAAAAAAAATCTGAAAAATGATAGTGGAAGTGTGAATGTAGGTCTGTCCTACATATTGATTGGAGTGGCTGTAGCTTTTGGCAATGAAATTAGCCAGATTTCTGTGGACAAGGTGTTCTATCCAAGTGATACTGGTTGGAATCTGTAAAACAAAACTGTTATGTTATGTTAGGTTTATGACTGACTTATCTATTTTGATGATTGCTAATAATAAGAAACAAAATTTCAGCATATATTTTGTCACAGCTAGCTAGCACAGCTAATCCTGCTTTGTGGAATAACCTCTCCCAGTGTCGTTGTAGCCTGCTCTGTTTGGAGATTGAAAGTAAATTGAAACCAGTTCATTTTACAGTAATCAAAAAGCCTTTTAATCCTGTTGTTTCCCACAACTCCATACAATATGATATTAGCTGTTACTGAGCCTCCTGGGTTTGTTCTGACTTGTAAGAGGCCATGTTGTTATGTTTTTGATTCAGCAGCCTAATTCATTTCAGTAAGACAGAGTTCAATTTGTTCAGCCCATGCCATGGTGAAATCTTACATGTGTTGTGTATGCTTTGACTACTGTAAAAGTTTATGTCCAGGTTCTGATTGATGTGAATGATCTGTTTGGGCAGCTGTGTTTTTTTGCATGGCCCTGTTATAATATTGATAATCTATTTTGTATCATGTACTCTTGAATGTCTGACAGTCAATACAGTCACTATGCTGACTTAAGTTAAGTGTAGCCAATGAGTGAGTAGGAGGCCTTACCAATGAAAAAGCTGGAGGCGGGTCTTCAGTTTGGTGAAGGTGCAGGTGGTGCCTGTTCCTGCTCCTGCATGAGGCTTTTCCTGAAGTGATTTATTTAGCTTTCTTTCTTTCTTTTTTTTTTTTTTTTTTTTTTTTTTGTTTTAAGCTAAAGCATATTGGTTTGGGATGCAGGCTACTAAGTAGAGTCAAGACTTGGATGATGCTACATGATAGGATAAAGAATTTGAAACAGACTTTTCATGTTCTTGTTGCTGCTGTTGGACCAAATACCTGCCTTTCTCTGTGAAGTAGGTGAAGTATTCCTTTTATGTGAAAAGTCCAAGTGTATGGTACAATGATATAGACTTGTTTGCAAATGCCTTGTCTTCAGCCTCATGCCACCTGCCACCTGCCACCAAACGAATGAGATGATGGGAGCACGCTACAACTCCAGCAACACTCTCATGATTTTTTTCCCACATTGGAAATTTGTCCATATTGTGGCCTCTTTAAGCACTGTTTGGCTCTTTTAAGTGACCCAAAAAAGGCACATTTACCCCCAACATACTTAGAATGGTTTAATCAAACTCCGGAGCCTTTGTTATTTTAGTTCAGTTCATTTTGCAAAGTGAGAAAAATGCCATTTAGCACAAAACAACCACAGCAAGATGCCTGAGTCTCAGTCCTCCTTCAAGAGAACTGTGAACTGAGAAACTGAATCTTGAGGCATTAAAGTGTAATCTATACAAAGTACAGGAAACACCAACTAAACGCAAGGGATTATGGGTATAAGAAGATGAATGCTAACATCTGTCGGCAGTTACTGGAGTGAAAACAAAATGAAGTGAGGGAAAACTGCACTGATGGTGGACTGACGCTCCTATTCACCTATTCGTTTGTGTGTCCTTAACTGAACAGCAGTATATTCCTGCAAAGACTGGCCCATAATGCTTAGCTGCAGCTACACAGACTGGGCTCATGTTTCTTATGTCTCTGATGATCCATACAGGTCTGACCAGCAGGCCAGGGCGACGCTTGATCAGAGGGAAGCAGAGTGACAACACTGGGTGAGCATCGACGCCATATGCCTGACATATCACCATGCATTCATTACATATACTCGCTCTGTAAATAAGCAAACAGGAGGTGGATTATGAGGACAGTATGGTGAATATTAGAATGGAGTAGTGAGAGGAATAAAAGCACCTCCCTATTATGTGACAGGCGGAGCGGCAGCCAGCTCATTAGAGTGCAGGAGATCTCCTATGCCAGGCAGGTGATGATACACACAACTCTATGAGCGCCTGGCACTCGGATGGCGAAGGGGGGCCCGGATGATCACACAGTAAACGAAATGAAAGCGCACAGGAGTAGTTAGTATTCACGGCAGTCTATGTCCTTGTAACGGCATGGAATTTTGGTTTTATCTCATTGGAGGATCTCATCCATTATTTAGGATGCAGGCGCGCACCGACAGACGCTCCTCAATAATTCCTGGGGAGCTCGGCTGCCTGCCTCTGCTTGCTTTCTCTCTCTCCCCGTCTTTCCCTTTCACTCTCTCTCTCTCTCTCTCTCTCTCTCTCTCTCTCTCTCTCCTCTCCCTCCTCTCTTTCCCTTTGTGGCTGTTTTCTATTTCCCTAGCTGGCTGCTTTCTCATCTCTGCTTCTCAACAAGCTTGTGTTTGGTTGACCTGGGCAGGCTTTGGCATATATGGAGCAGTGGGTACACGTACACACACACACACACACACACCCACACACATACATACACATACACACACGAATATGTACTTAAGCCTGAGAGGTGCCTGAGGAAAGAGAGTGGGAGGAATAGACGCAAGTATAAAGTTACCTCAGATGAGTATGTGATGTGGGAGCTCAAGTGGGCCCCTCCCCCACCGTCCCTCCCCGTTTGTTAATTTCCTCCCCCCGATCGCTCTATTATTCATGTGCATCTATGTGTTCTGCGGCGCGTCGGATGTGTCGTGTTTGTAAAGCGCACTCAGGGGACCGGCTGACCCCCCGCTGACTGCACACACGCAGCCGAGCACAATCCCATATGGACGCAGGCCGCCGTGCATCGAGATTCTGTTGACTTGCTGAGCCTTGTCTTTCATGTCGAGACGCACATGAAGATTATCTGTGATCAAAATGTTAATCAGTGGATTTATGAGGGATAAGATTGTCATTATAAATTGTGCAACACGGCCATCCTTTACCGTGTGTGACTAAAGGTATTAGTTTTGTATTATTTACATTTCATGCCTGCCAACCTTGAGTTTGGATGGTAGCGGGGCTTGGACAACAGGTGGCAGTGTTGCTTTAGAGTCTGTGCCATCAACAGGACTGGCCTCCTCTCATAGATATGCTTGATATGCAGCGCCTGAAGACACTCTTGGAAATACACATATGAGTAACGCTGACAGGCCATTTCATTTTGTCAATCAGGCCTGCTTTGAATGTCTAGTCATACTTCCAAAAGGATCCAATTTCCACCTTCGGTAGGCAAGCCCTGATATAATTGTCTCATTTAGTGTGAAAAAGCAGCTCGAATCTATTAAAACGCAGCCTCTGGAGTCTGGAGAACAACAAATCAGTGTTGGTGTGTGAGGGTGTTTAGTTAGAGGCAGGCCTGGAGGCGTGGTATGTACAGGGCACTAGAGGAGGTAATGGATCTGGTGCAAGAGCTCACCTGACACGCTCTGTTTATCAGTCCTTTAGCTCATTGATTGGAGCTGCTTTACACTGGGAACAATTAGCGAGGCAGCCAAGGGAGAGACATATAGCTTCATACAGTGGGAGGGAGAGCGATGCAGAGCCGGGCGCAGCCTTCGAGTGTTTGGGAGCGCGCTATCTTGTTGTCAAAGCGCCCGGCTTCAGGGAAACGGCGGGAGAGGAGATTTAGAGCGGTGTTTTTTTAACCGTCTGCCCTTGAACAAGCTCAGGTGTGCTCTGAGATTTTATTGTAAAACAGAGAAGAGGAAGGTCAAATATACTCCTGCATTTTTCTGTCCAGGTTCATGTGTTTTAGGCCCTGTCCCAGCATTTGTTTTCATAGTGTGCCCCTCCCTTTCATGTGGGTGATTTAATGTGACATTTTGAGACAATCAATAATTTACTGTGCTGTATATAGGTTGGCATACACTATTGAATGTAAATAGACTCGCAGGGTTTTCTTTATCTTATAATGTGGCGCGACAGAACAAGGCCTAAGTGCTAATATAAATCGCCTTTCCCTTCGCCCCCTGTTTGAAGCTCTAACATCATACTTGTGCAGCCAGAGTCCAGTCTGATTTTAGCATTTTGAATAGCAGCCAAGCAATTGTGTATGCATTCACACCAGTGTGAATCCCTTGGTTAGACAAAGGATAAAAAATGCACTGTAGCATAGTCCCCCTCTTTGCCTCCATGGAGCGCACTAATTCATATTCTGGAGGCACCGACGAAGATGGAAGAGCCATGTTAATACCTGCCAAAATGGCATCACACCCATCTGAAATCTAGAAAGGAGAGGGAGATTGGGGAGAGGAGATAAGGCCCAGCTGGAGAGGATGGTGAGAGGGAGGATAAGAAGACGAGGCCGCTGCCGCCGACTCTCATCTCTTGTGTTTGTGTCTCATCTCTCTCGTTCTGTTCCCTCTAACAGTTATTAAAGGTCAGGTTGTCCCAGTTCGACTTGCCTCTGCACAGGTTGGGGCAACTTTACACTCTTGGCCACAGCCGCAGGGCCTCCTTGGCTAATTTCAAAGCAAAGTGGCAGTGTGACGATCAACATCGAGTTGATACAGCGCCCACAAAGTATGTGTTACTGTGTCTTTCATTACAGCAGCTGGAAAGCCACTGCGGCCTCATATAACCCTGATGAGAAAATCATCTTCCTCTAAGGCTCTAACTTTTGAGCGAGAACTGACACCCTGAAATGATTCCCGCTCCAGTGCCCTCTTCAGAATTACTGTGCTAATGCGCACTGACACTTCTGTAAATAGATTTCCCAACAATCCCTGTTGGTTGTTGACTGGCTTTCAAGCACCGCTTTTGTTCTGAAATAATAATAATGGTCATAAATTGTTTAGGAGGGGGAAGAGAAGTTAAACTACTATTAGTATTATCAGTGAGGATAGAGTGTGGGTTTAATATGAGCTCCCCAGGGAAGGCAAACACACCAAAACAAGCAGCATATGTGCATTTTATGACTGTAAATATAAAAGGAGCTCCATGCAGTCTTTTTTTAAAACTAGGATTCACTACAAATGGGCTTTCATCACCATGTCATTGACCCCCTTTTTATCACAACACATGGCTGAGGTTCTTCATAACTTGAAAAGCAGAAGCTCACTGTAGGTGCCCACATAATTACTTTTCTACAACAGCTTAATCTAGCCAATCACTTGGGACACCTGCTGCTTATTTAAAGGGACTGTGATGGATCATGCAAATGTATTCATGATTCTCAGTAGTCCTGCTTTTCATCATCACCATCATCATCATCATCTTTGTCATCTTGATACTAACTTAAAAAAACACTATATAGCCTTACTAAATTATTTAATTTAGCTAGTTAGCCTAGCTTACCCTCCAGGTTCAAACTAGCTATACTAGCCTATAGCTTTCTAGGTTAAAGAAATACTACACTTTGGGCAAAATGCCCTTTTTCCAACCTCCCCAGAGTGAGACAAGATGTTGGATAATGTTTTCACCTCTGTACGTCCACTGGTTCAGTTCTGATGGGTAGAATGTGTTAGCTTAGCATAAAGACTTGAAGTCTACCAAGTCAAGCTGTGTCAAAGTACATAAATAAACCTTGCAGTAATTCCGAAGATGTATTTTGCCCAAAATGTTGGAGTATTCCTTTAACTTGTTAGCTACCCTGCTAACCTGACCTTTGAAAATCATGAGGGCAGTGGTAATGACTGAATATAAAAAGAGGCCATTGCCATTTTTAGCTATATTATGACCAGAGTTCCACTCCAAAAACTGTGGTTCTTTGGCCTTGCCCCTCAAGGTTCAACTCAACCACTAAGACTGTTTCTTCCTCCAAAGCAGCTGTGCCTCAGGAAATGTTTGGTTTAACTAAAACTCCAATCTGCTATTTTCCCTGCGGCTGTCAGAGGCAGACAGTGTGTGTATTATAGGCAGTAGGGAGTGTGACCTGTAATGCGGTGAGCCTGGTCTCCCAGGCTGCCGACACGTGTGAATTTCAGGGTATGATTTTGGGGCTGGGCAGGCGTAACTGCAGATCCCGGCGCTGTGTTTGGAGGCTGTCATGAATAAGTGATGACATGGTAATACAGAGTAGCTTAGCACAGGAGATGGCTATGCAGGACTTGACGGTATTACAATGCAATAAAAGTAAATCAGGTCAGGCCCCCATTGCCTCGGTTATGCTACACTCCAGCTCAGAGTGAGGGAGGTGGAACAAATGGGAGAAAGAAAGGCCGAGGAGGGAGATGGAGGTGTACTTAACCACAAACTAAAATAAAGAAGTATCAAGCAAATAAGCACATTCTGCCCATGTAGATGCAAAATTACAATGCTGCTTTTAATATTTTGACATTTTTTGTATGCAGATCATTTTTGCACCCATGTCTTCAGTTTTGAGCACATTTCATCTTATCTTTCAAGTGCTATGTCCACTTTTGAGTCTATGTATGAGTCAATGTGGAAAATGCATGTTAATGTATATAAAGGACATGCTGTGATTATCTACTGAATTAGTAAGAATCCTGCGTTTGGGTTCCAGCAGTGCCTATTTTTCAGGCAGCAGGTTGACCTGGGTGTTCAGTTGGGGTCGTCCCCCAACTGAAGTTCTTGGATTCAATCCCCTGTGTAGCAATACTTGCTGAAGTGCCCTCGAGCAAAATATTTAACCTGAATCTGCTTCAGGGGTCCAGCAGTATCTGCCTGACCCTAAGTCCCAACCAGAGGGCAAGAAGAGAAGTTCCCCCAAATGATGAATAAAATCCATCAAATCAAAAATGGTGCACCTCAGCTTGCTCAAATATTTAAAACCAGATTCAAATTTTGTCCAGCTCTCAGACTCGGTCCAATCTTTGTGAGGGTTTCACATGAAGCTTTACTGTCTTCGCAGACATGAAAAAAGATTTTAAATTGAATCCTTCAGGCTATGAACACTGTGGTGGAGAGAAATAGGCAGAAAAAATGGAACTTGAGAGAAAAGAAGACAGCATTTAGAAAACCTTGAGATGAACAAACCATTGGCAAAGAGTGGTTATGAAAGAGAGCCAGTGGAATTAGATTAAGCAGAGAAAGTACATGGATAAATATCCATGGATACATAGATAAAGGTTGCAGTTGAGAGGGAAGGGATTATTGGAGGAGGAGGAGGGGGGGGGGGTTGGGGG
>OMLF01021916.1:0-11099 GCA_900302615.1 Holocentrus rufus | reverse complement strand
GAATATTGTACTTTGGTTGAAACTCTTTGCAGAACCAAACTGTTTATAGGGCCAAATTCAGCCAGCCGGCCCTGCTTTGAGCAGCCTAATTCTAGAGTTTAAAATTACGTTGCGTGAGTTCATTTTGAACGTCACGTAGCGTCTACAAATTTCAGCATCCGAGACTGGAAAAATTCAACCCTACTTAACTGTTTTTGTGCATTGACAACTGTTATTTTACTTTTATTATAATGTGGCCATCCAAAATGAGATTCATATGTGGACTGCTGCTCTCACACACGTTCACTCACATCTACTTATAGTCCTTGGCTTGCAGGCTTGTGGTTGGACACTGCTAACTGTACTATGTAACTGTAATGCCCTGCTGGCAGACATTTTGGCAGCCCCCACAGCAGTGTAATGCATGACTCATGACCACAGTTAACTCCCTTTTGCTGCTCCCACCCTGACTAACATTCACATCTGTCTCTCGACCTGTCCCGCTCTTGCCTTACAGAGTTCTCAGACATGGTGAAGATGGAGAAGAAACCACGAACGTAGAGGTCGCGTGGTTGATCTGCACTGCGCAGTGTTACGCAGGAGAGAGAGTTTGAGGGGGAGAGAGCAAGAGAGAGTGAGGCCCTGCATACCAGTTTTACCCTCCTTGAAGAATGCTCTTCCTCCTGTGGATTGAAAAGCATCCAGGCATCGGGTTAGTGTGAGGAGCATTGTTGTTACCAGTAGCTGTGACACAGTTCCCCAAAAAGTGGGGCAGGGGCTGGGCTTGTGTGAATACTTGGTTGAAATTGGAGCTATTTTATTGGCCAAATGCCCTGTGTTTTTCTTTGATTTGTGTGCTCCTCTGTCATTTTCAGGAGCTATATAAAATTTCAGTGTGATTATGTTGCTCACACGCTCAGCCTTTTCTTATTTATGCACTATTGTTTGCCTGTTAGAATTAAAGGGTAGGTGTGAGCGCGCACACCTGCCATCTGGCTGTACATTTTCCCACTAAGGCACCGCGCCAGTCTAGAATACAAGAGCAAGCACAAAAACATGAATGCCCGACCGCTGTGGTTGACACTCCTAATTGGTTTTCACTCTCTCTGCTCTTGTTCTCTGTTGGCACTGACCAGAAAACACCAGAGACAAACCAAGAATAAATCCCCAAACCTCTGAGAAAAATCACAGTTTCCTTTTATACAGATTTTAAAGGTCAAAATCAGAGTCAGAAATTGCACAGCAAAGGTCTCCCCGCTATATTCTTTTTTTTTTTTTTTGCAAAAGTACGAAAAATAAGTTTCAGTTGGCTAGACAGTTTGCACACATTGATCTGACACTTTAAAAATTGTACATTTTAAATAAACATACAATATATTCCCTGATCTGCACTGTGTCTTTGGTTACTTCACTGTCATTCCTACATCATAAATCGACATCGTACTGTTCATTATTGTTATGCTACTATGTGCATATACAGTGTGTCCATGGTGAGGAGAATGTGAGTTCCAGTCAAAATGAATCAACATTAGGAATCAACAGTGAGCGGCAATGAATCTTGTTAAACTTCGACCCTTCACTGTCACAGCTCCGAGATGCGTTCAGGTACGCTGGCTGAACAAGCGGATGCTACAGGAGGCGTCCTTGGAGACAGCAACGCTATCCAAACAGAGAGAGGCAACCGCTGGTGACGCGTTCTCCTTTTGTGTTGTTGAGGAAACGTCTTTCCTCCCTTCAAATGTTTTCCTCGGTTACCTCGGCCACAACGCGCACTAGGGATTCACATTAAAAAGGCACTGAGAGTCCAGTGGAGCCCATACAATGTCCTTATCATCATAGTATGGTAGCATGTGGGAAAAGTACACTTTCACACATTAAAAAAAGAGTTGTGAACAAAGATAAAAAATACAAAGAAAAAAATAAGTTAAGATCTTAACCTAAAAACACTTTCATTTCCTGTTTTCCCCCCACTGAGCTTTAGTTAAACTCAGTTTTGTTCACCTTTCTTATTAAATACACAGATAACCAGACAAACAAACACACACAGAAAGGAGGGAGAGAACATAATCTAAGTCAATATTAGAATAGAACATGACTACTGCCAGCAGTGCTCTGACCAACTATTTTGAGCAGGGAGTATTTTAAGTAAGTGGCCAACTCAATTGCAGTCTTGTCCCTTGTCAACATACTGTGCCACACAGTAAAAGAAACAAAACTTTAACACAATCAAACTCCGATTATGCTAAAATATGTGGGAAAAAAGTCAAATAATCATTTGATAAATAACATTAAATCTATATCCTGAACAATCATAGCAGCTGTCAGTAAAAAAGGAATCATGGTTGAAAAACATGTGCTGCTTTCTGTTTGCTCAACAACAGGAAGTTAGAGAGTCATTAACAGTCATCGTGACAGAAAGCAGGACTGTCTGCTTTGTGGCTTCCTGTCACATGTGCCTGTTTCCTCGGGGCCCCGCCTCTTCTCACAGGGTTTGGGGCTGTCAGCCGCAGCCGAAGCTTTGCATGCAGGCGGGACACGATGAGTTCACTGGCGCATGTAGAGCCGTATGAGGCCCGCCTGGTGCAGCTGCTGCCACAGGTTCATCTCCATGCGCAGGTCGTGGTTGATGTAGAAGCCCACCGGGTGGTAGGTGCTGTCGTAGTAGTGGTCAGAGTAGTTGCTGTAGTCCGGGGTCATGAACCCGTACGCGCTCACCTTTATCAACACAGGAAATATCACACAGTGAATGATCTCATTGTTTTGTGTTCCAGCAGGAAGGGGGTGAAACGTTGCCCATTTGCATCCCCAGAGCAGACAGGTTGAAAAACAGGTTTTGACAATCATCAAATGCTTCGGAGTAGATGAGTAGATAAGATGTAATTACACAATACAGGGAATTGGAACACGATGGGAAAGTTGGTTCTGTAGAAACCAATCATTATTTCCAAAGTAAACAACACAGAATTGTGGTGTAAGCGACTCCGTATCTGCTTGATCAAGGTTACATGATACTATCAGAGGTACGTGTTCTGACAGGCCACCAGTTTAGAGTAAACATTCTCACCCTGTCAGGCAAGCCCAGTCCTGCCAGTGAGTAAATATGGGTCTGTCTGACAGTTTACAATGATGATGGATCCTACCTGGTCACAGGTGTGCAGAGCAGCCAACAGCATCACAGCACCTGTCGACGGACGGTATATGTCCTTATATTTGGTTTTCAGGGCATGGGATCGAAGGAATCTGAAAGAAAATCACATAAAATAAAGAAAAATCGTAATGTCAGTGGTCTTGGAGAAAGTGATGCTGTGTAAAATGAAGTCAAGAGAGAACATATGAAACATTGAATGAGGAAGCATGAGGGAGAATGCCATCTCAGATCCTTGGTGAGCATGGCATATTGCATAATCCACAGTAGTTGGTCATGAATAAGCAGTAATCCCTGTATGGGAAGTTGCAGAACTGCATTGCAGTTTACAGAATTCTTTGTACCCACAGCAATTAATGTATACTGTCACTTTGTTTATTTTTTTACCAGGTGTTCATATTAACATGCAGTTTTGATCATGATTATTGAATGCTTGCTAATTTCTAGAGTACAAGATCTTTGAGTGGTTGTGTAGATGAAATACCAGATTATGTTGAAAATGAAGCATTTTTCAAGGAGTCTATTTGATTTCAAGCATATTCCTTAAATTGAAAAGGTAATGCTTAACATTTTTTAAAAAGCATTTTACGAACCCTGAATTTCATTTCCAATTATTTGTAATCCAGGCTCTGGGTTTTCAGTCTGATCAGACATGACTGATCCATCTTGCAGATAAATCACCCACCTGTTCCTGAGGTAACGGATGAAATCGGGATGGTACATCTTCAACTTTTCTGCTGACACGTCTTCTCCAAAGTAGTCGGGTGGACTAGAAAGTATTAGAAAATACAAAAGTTGCAAAAATCACACAATCCACTCACAGTCAAGGTGTTATCCAAATGAGAACAAACACAAACACATTCACACGCAGCAACAGATACATGCAGACGTGTGTAAGCACGCACAGACACCAGATAATATACCCACAATTTATCATCGGCGTTTGTTGGTTATCAGGGTCCATGATGCGCTTTGTGAGTGTTACTTACGAGTTGCTGCGCTCGGGCCCTCGCTCTACTGGAGTGTGGGTAGCGGCGGCTTTCATCAGCAAGTAGTCACGATCATGATCTGGCAAGAAGACATACCGTGTCTCCTGTAAGAGATAAAAACAAGAAAGACAGGGGAGGAAAACAGGTTGAGACGTGAATATATAATGATCAATCACCAGTGTGGTTCATCTTAGCAGGAAACAAGAACACACACAGTCCAATAGTATCTTCTTCAAGCCTATCCAAATGTTTTCCTCCATCAGTCTATTTTCTATGGTGAGGAAAAACTTTGTTGTTTTGTCCTGACCTCAGACACAGGGGGTCCTCGATACCCCTGGCCGGCGTAGCTCCTCATAGAGTTCCTTAGGGTGTTGGTGGAGAATGTGTAGTGGGTGGTCCGTGACCCCACGTCCTGCTCAAAGCCCTTAATCACTGCCCCGTTGGTCCTGAAGATCAGATGGCGGACACACACACATGCACACAGACAGATAAACACACCGACATGTACAAGCACACAGACACACACAGGAACATAAACACGATGATGCACTAGAGCATGGTTAATTGGCAATTAACCCATCGGTCGCCGTGGATACCACACACAGCAGAACCGGTCTACTCTCTGAGAGAGCACTTGAGTGAGACATCCTGAATGACACACAGACAAGAAGCTTCTTCCCCTCAACCTTACTCATCTAGTTCCACTTCAGTTGGTGAATTCCTAAGAAGTGTTTTAACACACTGCCAAAGAAAACACGCACGATCATGGTGAAATCAGCTGTACGTTTTACATGTAGGTGGCAGGAGAAGTAACAACATCAAAGCGTGTTTTTGCAGTCAAGAAAATGCAGGAGTCCAACAACATACTCGAATCCCAACATGCCTTGTGGGTGCATTGGATTCTGGTCTAGAGTGTCTGCTGACAGTGGGGAAATTGGCATCTTTGCCTCTTCTATTGTTGACCATTGAACATTGGTGAAAACTGGTGAATTTTCTGACACTTTTCTGCTGTCAAGCTCTATTGTAGCTGTCCTTGAAGTATCTCATTGTAACGCAATAATGTGTCATCTACATTGGCCAGGTGGACTTTTCCTTTAACAAAGTGGCCTCTTTACACTTGAACACTTAACAAGGTCAAAGGCAGTAGCTACCTGAAGACGTAGTCATGTCTGTCGATCTCGCTCCCTTTCTTTGAATCCTTCAGTATCCCGCCATTCCCCACCACAGCACAGTGGATACATTCTGATTTGTTGCTCCGCTGGTTCCAGTTGTCAAACATCTGCCAGTTAGCGGAGGAGTTGAGGACAGACAGAGTTGCCACCAGCGCTGTTGGCACAAAAATACAATGAATTCATGAATGGAAAATAACAGTTTCCAGTTTATTCCTCCACGCACTTCCAAAAATCCTTCATCGTGCTACAAAGATCTATTTGCTGATTGCAGCATAGATGGTATACCATTGAATTTTGGCATTCATGCGATTGCACACGCCTACAGACTCAGAGGTTTGTGACTAGTCTGAAAGAGAACCCCGAGGCTGCATATGTGGGCAAACAGATAGGAGGTTATCGTTCTCTTCACATGATAAGCATCTTAACTGTGAGGATGCCCACATGCCTTTAATTGAATATATGAAATATCTTCTTCTATCTGGATATATTTGGGATGCAGAACTTTAAATATGAAAACATGCACCATCAGCTTGTTTGAGCTTGCTGAGGTTGCTTGAATGTCTATGAAACAACTCCAAGTGGATGTACAGAAAATATTCTGTGGTGACAAAAGATGGTAAAACAGAGTGGGTGATGTGTTTTCTAAGTAAAAATCATATGCCAAGCAGATGCCAGTCTTCTTAATACTCTCAAAAAAGCGTCACTTGGACAGAGATCCACAGAACAGGTTGAAGACTTACTCTCGTAGTCGATCCCACCCCAGCCATGTGCCCCCGGGTAGCGGCTGAGGCGCTTGTACTGTTCAGAAGTGGCATGTCTGGCCCACTGGAGGACCGGAATATGCTTCAGAAAACGCCCGCCAAAGTCAGTTGATGGGACTTTCCTCCTCACACTGGCTGGGCAGTCCTGGGGCGAGCAGATAACCACAGTCTTGTTGTTATCACGCACACACACACGCACAAACAAGTTCTAATCTTTACCCACCTACGACCAATGTTAGGGTCTTAGTATCAACATACAGCCATGTCTACATGATCATTACAAAGCCCACACTACAGACCATCATCATTAGTTCCACTTGGTAGGCTGCGCAACCGCAATATTAACCAGCAGACTCTCGCTGGAGGCAATTATCTAGTAATTACACAGCTACAGAAGAGCAACTCTAATGACAGGAGGAATGCTGGAGGTTTTATCCTGAGAGAGAAATATTCATTATGGAATTTACATATATACATACAGATAAATTGGTGACACGCATGCATAAAACATAAAACAACATATATGCTGGCACACAAGGAAACAAGAAAAAAAAGTGTACACAAATCTACACATGAACACAGTATTTGGGGTCAAAAGGAACAAAGAGCCTGATATCTCATTAAACTGACCCCATTAGCAACTTTGTCTCACTAATTGTATTATACATGCCACTGGTTCTCTGTGGAATCAATTATCCTATGCATCCCAGTCTATGAAGTACAGTTTTTAATATCTCAAAGCCTGAACCACATGTTAACCAACATGGCAGGCTTTACAATGTAATAACTTAGAAGTCCGGACCATACAAAAATGAATGCATGGTATGGTGATGAAAGATGTTGAAAGAGTAATGGTGAGTCACCATATGGATGGGACATTTCATTACAGGCTTACAAAAAATTTTAAAAAGAAGCCACCATATTGCAACAGAACCTTGTGATTGCTCACATGAGATGTTCGGGACTTTGAGACAGACGTTCCATTTTATGCCGTGCGCTTTCTCATTTCGCATCCCTCTCTGTATCTCCCTGGGTGAATCATTTGACAATGCAACAAGAAAGATTTTGTTCTGACGACACATTCAAGGGATAAAGGGAAGGCTGAGAAATGGAGCCAGGCCCTTGGAGACTTGACTTCATTTTCTTGTAAACATTCACTGGGAAGGCAGGCCCACCCATTTTTACTGTGGCATCCGTCCAATAACAGCACCAGCCCGATTCAAAATGGTCCACTGAAAAGGGCTGTATGTCAAGAGGTTCTAAAACACTATGGATGATCTCTAAGCCATCAAATACACCAGATCACCTGAGGCACATTGCAAAGTGGTTTAAGATGCCACTTTGATCTCCTATTGCCATGCATAATCCATTGTTTAATTAAGATATCACTCTCTACCCTCTACAGCTAGGTGTACCTTACACACCCTTGGCAAACCAGGATTCTCCACACCTAGTCTTGCATAAGGGGGGGCATTACTTTTGAATGTACATCATGTGTAACGATGCATCCGCAAGCAGAAACCCCAGCAAGCTCAATATCAGAGGTCTACACAGAAAGCTGAAATCACAGCAAGCAGATTCTGCAGAGATACTGAGGAGGAACTGACTGTTTGTGGTGGGATGTCTTCACTGGTGTACGTATCTCCAATGTAGGGAGGCTCGGTCGTGCTGGCTGCGTGGGTGGGCTGCTGAGGCTGCAGACCGGGGCCTTTGGTAGCGTTCCTGGCATTATCCGTGGCACCAGACTTGGAATTCGAGTTGGTGATGTTTCTTGACGGAGGCAGGGTGTTGCTCTTGGCTGGCTGCTCACCGGTGGCTGCGGATGGTTGGGTCTTTAAAGTTTGAGTCCGCGCGGCACTCGTACGTTCATGCAGAACTGTTCCAGAGAGCAGCTTTGGGTGAGAGGTTGAGGGAGGGGGCGTGCGGGTCCACTGGCCACTGCTGCCACTGAGAGGCTCCTCAAAGTCTTGTGACTTGCTGGAAGACAAAACAACATTTGGTCATGAGCAGGGTAGGTCACTGGTGGACATGAGCTTTCAACATCCCTCCTTTTAGATAATAAACTGTCACAAGATGCGTTGCCCTTGCTTGACTCAAAGTCCTAGCCTTTCCAACGAAAACAACACATTTTTAATCGTTTTCTACAAGAGCAGAAGGGTGAAAGTCTCCAGTGTCGGAGAAAAATAAGGTGATTTATGCCTCTGTGCCTGAACGCAGTTTTGACAATTTATTACAGTCATGCATAGGGTGTAACACATTATAAAAGAAGAGGAGGGGCAGGCTGTGTTTTTTTTTTTTTTTTTATCACAGATGTTCTTGAGCAAACATTGAGGTAGAAAAAGAGCATGGCTGGAATTCCATAGATGTTCTTATCTTATTCCAGTGCTGTACCTGGGGTTATGAGACAGTGATCCTGCAAACAAACCAATTAAAAACAAAACCATCCTTCTTGTTACAGTCTTCAGGGGTGGCATAGCCTCGTGGCAGATGGGCTGCTCTGTTTATGCAGCTCATGACAGAGAGAAAGCTGCAGTCTCAGGTAACCATGGCACTCGCTTTACCCCGATTGGCCTATCGTTATTAGCCTGACACACCAGATGTTGTTGATGTCACACTCAGCAGGAACTAAACCTCATAAAGCCCAGTAATGAGACGCAAATGCAATAGAGGAGTCGTATTAAAGTGTAACCGGAACTTGTTAACGTCCTACAGAGATCAAAGGTACACGGACAACTGCAGAGAAGCAAGGAGGACGCAGCCAATAAGGATACAGACTGTTGTATGAGTGAATGAATGCATAGTATGGGGAGGAGGAAGAGAGCAAAACAAAAATCAGTCAATTTAAATCCATAGAGCTGGCAGATTTTCTTCATTTTCTTTTCTAAATACAAAAAGCTTCACAGTCCATCAAGTCACATTATGCCTCCAACACAAAATGCACTAGACGAGGGAGCTATAGCGTGGCAGTGAATAGGATATACACATGGTTGTTTGAATACCCTTGCATTCAGATAAAAGAGCGGCTCAGAAAGACCCAACAGCCCCAGCATACCTCAAAATGACAGACCTGTGAGCTCCAAACGCTCAAACTTACCATTAAGTGTCTGAAATAGACCATTGAGAGACGGCCATCTTTCCCATTTCTTCCCTTTCCTTTTAATGCATCTTATCTGAGCTCGCTGGCTTTTAAAGCTGGAGCACTGCCAATTATAACAAAGCTTACATTTCACATATGTGTGTGAGAGACCACCTCCAGTAAAATAACTCCGGGGGCTTTTTCATTACTCCAGCCAGAGCCGCTGTGTGGCTCCTTTGTTGAAACCACAATGATACAACTAGAGGGGGAAAAAGTAGCGGTTACTGAAAACCATGGAACTTTTAATACCCTCCATGATCTAAGAGTTTAACCCTCTCCCATTTTACGAACACTGGACATTTAAGAAAACACTGAACCCGAACAGCATTCTTTTCTACATGAATGGTGTCGGCCCCTTGACATTGAAAACCACTTCCTTGTTTGATTGTTCCTCTTGATTTTCTGCACCGTGTAGGGTTGTGAGCATTTGCTTTGCCAGTGATATGACAGGAATGACAAGACAGCATTGTACTGACAGGATAAACACTGATGATGTTGTCATCTAAAAGGACAGTATTTCAATCCATTGTCTTACAAAACACCTTGTGGCACGTAGTTGGCGATATGACAGAACCGTACAACATTCAAGAAAAATATACTGAGGTGTTGAGCAGAGTAGAGCAGAACATAAGTTTCATTCTTATTCAGTTTAGTTCTCAGTTCTCAAGGAAGTAACGTTTTCTAGCAATCAGTGACAAAATCTAAACAAGGAAATAATTCAATCAATTGAGCAAGACTCACTTGTCTTACAAGTTCAAGTTCAGTTCAGTTTGTCTTTAACAATGAATAATCTCAGCCAGTGTTCTGTTGGTTAACTATTATTCAATGACCATCAGAAAGTCACTTAGTCAGCCATGTTTCTGGACAACTTGTGAAAATGGAGAACCATCTGTGGTTAAATGTAGCAGTCAGGTCGGTCAAGGAAACAAAGGGTATGGTAGACTGCTATACATCATCCTCACACCACAGAGGCAGTTAGACGGCGAATGGAACTAAAAATGACTTCAAAACGAGATGATGATAGATTGTGAGGGAGCACTACACATTTCAGTGCGTTTTGCTGTCTACATGGGAAAAAAAAAATCAACACCAGTGAAATGTACACAGCGTACAAGTTACTGAATGTCCTCATCTTAGAAAAGAGAACATTGTTAGGTGTGATCTTCTAAACAAACAAACAGGACAGAGTTGGTTGGAAAGTTTGGAAATTACAGGACAAAGTGCACAAAGTAAAGCCAGATTACTCATCTTCTTTACTGACTGGCTGCTCTTTGTGAATTGCTCCACAGTTTATTACAGTTTTACAATGTCTGTTGCTTAAATAGAGCCTATAAAATGTTGTATGGATATGATTTAAAATGAGCTAAAATGTAACACACATAAGTGAAAGTGAAACTATGGACTTTCAAAAATGTGCAAAACAAGTGAAGCTCCTCATTTACAGCAACTGTAATTGAGTTAATGAAAAGAAAGGTGTGATGCTGTGTCCCAGTGTGTGTTTCATGCTCTAACTCACCTGCTCGGGTCCTGGTCGCTGGCGCTGCCATGGAAGTGAACCAGATTCACCATGCGCCAGGGCACACTGATCTCCAGGCTGACACACAGGATGTAGATGCACAGCAGGGAGCTGACAGTCAGGAAGCCGAGCACCAGCCTCCTTTGGAGCCCCATGCCAGTCACGGTGAACCCAACCCTGGCCGGCAGGCTGTGCGTGTGCCCCCTGCCTTCCACGCTCCCCGAAGGAACATGAGGAGGCAGATGGAGGCCGGGCAGAGAGGGAGGAGAGAGCGAGGCCAAGGATGTCCCGTCCCACTCAGGACAGTGTGTTTTGTCGTCAGCCAGGGGAGGGAAGGAGGAGTGACAGTCGTGAAGGTGGGGACTTAATTATCCCACAAGAGGCTCTGGGCTCCGCTCTGG
>OMLF01021909.1:0-11921 GCA_900302615.1 Holocentrus rufus | reverse complement strand
TATCCCTCTAAAATTGTAAAATTGAGTGAATAACTAAATTTACTAAATTTAAACCATGGGAATAAATTCGACTATACCTAAAATAAATAAATAAGTAAATTATATCACAAACCGTTCGTATTACACGGGGCATTCGATACTACGCTGTAGCTTAACTGCTTTATTATAAGGGAGGCAGTCAACTAAAATCAAATCAAATCGGAGTGATGAGGGGCGGAACAGAGAGAGATAGAGAGAGAGAGAGAGAGTAATTTAACTAGTCTAACAAGGACAGATCCAGACAGTGTCCCTCTGGCAGCAAGTCAAGCAGGGTGAGCACAGGGAAGGCACGGGGACGTGCGCACCGATAGCCACTGGTAAACGGAAGAATTTGCGTCGTCGGTCCCGAAGCCTATCGATGCGTTTTCGGTCTTCTCGGGGCAGATAGAATCAGATCGTGTAGCGAGTCCATCCTGCAGAAGCCAAGGACTGAAAGAGGAGAACACACATTGGTGCAAAACTACATCTCCGGGTCGGCAAACGGATACCGCACCGGTAAGACTTGCATTTGTACACACTTTATACACGTGACCGGTCCTGTGTATCCACTTTCTATGTCTATATAAAAAACAATCCTAAAACATTCACATGTGTCTGTAGGGACCGGTAGTTTGTCTGTCACTCAATACATTATCGTATTTTTATCTGCTGTGGTAGAACTATAAATTCCCCCCTTACATTATTTTGATCTGTAGCAAACATTCGCTGTAAGGTTTTTGTAGGATCGAGGGGTTTGATAAGGGCCAGGGGAAAAAAAGTTGCACGATATTTCACGGCACTTTTCTTCCTTTTCTCCCTCGTTACCACCTGAGCTGTATGAAGAGAAGTTACAGTCGACCACAGACTGTAAAAAAGACAAAACCTGCACCAGATAAAAATCTTAAGCTCTGCTTTTTATTTTATTTTATTTTTTTTATTTTTATTTTTATTTTTGATTGAATCGTATCACGTACACTATCAGGTATGTATCTTCCTCTCTCGCAGGAGTTTTCATTCTGGGCATCTTTCCTCCCTCTGCCAGTCGACTGTGGGTTGTGAAAGAGGGAAGAGGGTATTTCTAAACAAATTCTGTGTTACAAAAAAAAATGTACAGCGTGTTAGGGACTCTTCCGGATAAAAGTAATCCTACGTAATAATTACTTTCCCTTATTAAATCTACACCAGTCACAGTGAAGGAGATGTAGATACAGCAAACAAGTCAGAGATAGATTTTTAAGGTTTGAGACAACTGAGATGTGGATTGTGCAAAAGGAGCTGCAACTCAGTATCAGGGACATGCAATGATAATTTGCATAGGCATTATGAATTATGTGTTTTTTGACCTTTGTGCATAGAGTGAAGGTGTGATGAAGTGGTTGGGTGAACCCACAAGGACATGGTGAGGGGGGTCTGCTGGTCGGGTCTGTGAACCAAGTGATGTGTGTCATTGCCTCAATCATTCAGTGTCCATTTGGAAATGAGGTCTGAGTCAAAGGAGGTTGGACAAGACGGGTGGAAAGCTGTCATCGTTTTGTCAGAGTGACGGTGTGATTGCTGCTCTCCAGACAGATGGAACGAGTTACCGAAATTACACTTGAAAAATCACCATACTGTAATATCCATATAGGGACACACAGTGTGTCTGTAACACTCACTGGTAACATTGTTGTGACATTTTCACATTTTATTTCTTAAAATATTAGGGGGGGGTGGGGATGGTTTTACCACTCATGGTTAAAGCAACTATAATTCAGTCATTGTTTATGCTGGATCCCTCAAACTTTGATACACACTACCTCTGTTTGTCTACTATAAATATTGGTCCATTAGACATCAACTACCCAGTGATACATTATGTGAGGTAATGTCAAATACAAACAGCGCTACAGTCTACGCTGCTACTGGAGTGAGTTGTAACACTAATTGGGGTGGATATAAAATAAGAACATTTGGTGAAATAATTTCCACACTGTGGGAATTCAAACCATAAATTTAACAGTAAATGCTTGAATATGCTTGCTTTCAACAAAATAAGTGGTTGCTAAATTAAAAATCTAGATCTCTTAACTTCAATGTCACACTTTTTAAACTTTAAATCTTTTGCATCAATTCCATAATTTCAAAATAGTTTTAATTTAGTGTAAAATCCCCAGTGTTGCACAAAGCAGCATGATCCTGAAACTTAAGAGGGAAGTTGTTGCGTGTGGCATTGATCACATCCTCATACCTCACTTCTGACGAGCCAAACTCACAGTGATGCAACTGTGGCAGAAACTAGTCTTTGCTCTGTTTGTGTTTGCAGTGAGATTTATTTTATCATAAGTCTTAAGAGAGTGAGGTTATGTTAACAGCAGGTAGCGGTCAGTAGCTTCGGAAAATGTCACAGCTTGCGTACTGTAAACATGCATATTCATCAGTCAGGCCTAAGCAACACATTTCATTCGTTGGTATTCTAGCTGCAAAAACAGATTTCTCACTCCTAATTCCTGATGCCAGTGCACATCACGTGGATACATAAACGTCACACAGCAGCATAGGTGAAACAAAGAGTTCAAAGCATTTGTAATCAAGGCCAAATTCTGCCCTCAAGCTCCTGGTCAGTAATTTTTCCATTCTGCTGCACAGCCAACCCATGTGACAACCATCCCTGTCCTCCCCTACTCCCACTGTATTCCTGCATATCTATGGCGATAAAAAGTGACTTTATTGTGACCTCACTATTTTGTCTTCAGTTTACTAATTAATTTGTCATTCTAGCTGCACTTCATATATTTAGGCTGGAATTTCTCCGGTGACAATATTTATGATTTTTAGTGGATTCACACATTTGTCTGAACTTTTACATTCAAGGGGGCTTTACATTCATCTTATGCTACTTTATTAATCCATATCATTATCTTTGGAGCTACACTGTTCATTGGTTTGGAAGATCAGAGATAACAAACTAGGACAAGCTCCTGTCTGTTGTCAGCTGTGCCACGCTAGTAATATTTCTCCGGCATGTCACAGGAATGTCATTTTACACCTCTGAAATTCATTCCGTCCAAGCCCACACGAGATAGAGCGAGAGACGTGTGAATAGCATTTCTGCAGTGTGTCTGATCATGTGATCTGACCTCAACCGGCCATGGTCATTTTCATTCTCATTCAACACGACCCGCCCCTCCAGTGCTGTGAAACAACAGGGGGCATACGTCCAAGTTTTTTTTTTTTTCCCCCTTGGCTGATGTTTGACTCTGATAAAATTTCTCACTGGCTGGCCGACTGAATGGCTTCCCGACTGACTGGTTAGTGTCTGGTTGCTGTTTTCATATTATTTGTCACTATACATTATGTGGATCTTTGATGATCAATGGGTAGCTTCCACTGTGAGAAGGCATGCTGTGTCTGGGTGAGGCATTTGTTTTTCCACTGAATAATTTTGTCAGACAAGGACTGCTGATGAAAAGTCAGCTGGTGTTGAATCCACACAGCATCGTACGGGCTTATTTGCATTTGCTTGTCTGGACTGCAGTTTTAATGACAGTCATGTATTGAGAGAACCATAGCTTGTGCCGGTTTCCTACTGTGAAGAAAGGCCATACAGCAAGAAACAAGGAACAAAAGATGTTCAATCAAAGATGTTGTGATATTTGATTTTGTCCATATTGCCCAGTCCAAGATTATATTATTGTGATATAGCATAAGTGTTGTCTTTTCCTGGTTTTAAGGGCTGCATGACAGTAAAGGGATGCTATTTTCTGAACTTATTAGACTGTTCTGAATCTGAATTATTCCAGCTGTATATCAAAAATCTCATTGTGTAAAAATTTTATGAAAGCACCTGAAGTTTGCACCACTTTTAAATCGCTCATAGAGATGAATGTGTTTGCGAGTCTGTGTCTGTCTGTGTTAGCCCTGTGATGGACTGATTACCCCGTTCTCTGCCTTCCTCCCGATGCATCCTGGGAAATAAGCCTCAGCCCCTCAACGACCCTGAATAGAAATCAGGGGGTAAAGACAAAGAATAACAATAGAAGGATGGCCTCTCTCATTTGCACACATTTTATTGACCACTGAATGAATTAAGGTGAATGTAAGTAAATGGACACCCTGTGCATTGTTTGTTGGGGTTCTTAATCATAAGAGGGTTTTCTTCCAGCTCTCACAGGACGACCAGTCAGCCTCAACACACCAGTCTAGGCATCCTGTGTGTTGGTGGAAGTTGCTGATCTTGGTTGAGGTCTGCCTCGGGAGTCCAGGCACCCGAGTCTCCCCAGGGTGCTGAGGTCAAGGCTGCGCTTTGATTCATTTCTGCCTCAGTAGGCATCTGAAGGTTTTACAAGCATGTTGACACACAGGTTGTCAACTGATGACACTTAAACCACGGATCCCTCTGTGCTCCAGATCTCCAGGCCAACCAATCTGTCTGTTACCTCCTTATTCTCCAAGCAATTTGTCATAATTCACCCTGAATACGGATTTAATCCATGTGGGCGGCACCACAAGGTGTCATCCTGTGAATGGCTAATTGATGAAGTGCTGACACAGGCAGTGCTTCAATCACAGTACCTCCATGGACTTTCAATGGGCTGACCTGAATGTGATTGGTTAATTAGAATCTCCGCGTGTGTGTGTGTGAGAATGAGAGGGAGAGTGTAGGGGATTTGAATTTGACAGGATGGCATTCCCGATGAGTTATTGTGCTTATTCAGCAGCAGTCAGATCTCCAATCAAACGTTGACTCACCCAGATGATAAATGTATCCTGTCCACCCAATTATTTTTCCTTTCTATTGGTTTGAATGATGTGAAGGCTCTTTGTGTTCAGAGCAGCAGCAGCACAGCACTAAAAGCTCTTGATGAATTAGCCTTTACCCACCTCTTTCTTCTAATTAGTGGAGAGGGATGGTGGGCAGCATTCGAGATGAATGCCTCGCTCATTAATATGACCAGAGGAGCACACTGTGGTTAGCGAGATGGAAGATAATGCCTCCCATGTCATTGTTACATGTGCAGGGACACATGGTCATAATGGCCTATTAATTTCCCTTTAAAGAGGGAACAGTGGGTAGATCTATATGCTCGTCTACATTGTTTTTTTCTTTATTTGGCATTCACATGCTTAGTTAGAGAACTGAAATCGGATAGAGTCAGGGAAATTGATTGTTACGGTTATATGATACAGTATGCAAACGACTGAGCCACCAGGACACCTGCGCATCCAGAGTCAGAATGGTTTAGCAAACAAGAAAGAGAGAAATATAACATCTTCAATCTAAAATCATCACTGCATGGCTAATTTCCCAAGCATGCTAGCTCAAACTGCCCCATCCGACCCCACATCCCAATTTTCATTTTCCTCAGTTTTCAAATCCTCCTCACAGTCTTCAGCGAGGGTCCGCTTTGTAGAGCTGTAATCTTTTTGTTCGGTGCTCTTGCTAAGTGCTGGAGGTGTTGGACCTTTTGACAGATCCTTTTATTAGCCAAGAGTAAAGCGTTTTTTAATTTTCCATGCATAAACTATTCATGTTTCATTGAATTAATGCATTTGTAAGAGTTTTTCTCTGCACAAAACAGTCTGTTTGCTGTTAATTTTACATTGAAATGTTTCAATTTATATTTTTAAAGAACAGTCAGCACTAGCTTTATGCTTTTGAGATGTAAACATTGTAATAAACTGTCTACCATGCACTAAATAGCATCAATGCAGCATTTAATTTAAACACCTTTATAATTGAATCCTTTATTCACTTCTAAGTGCAGAAACTCGGTGCTGCGCTGCTCTCTCTCTGTGAGTTGAAAATTCTCCCACACCTCAATCAGTGGTGTCAAGGCAGGCATTTAACCTTTGGCAGCATCAAAGGCGTTGTGATCAGAAAATTGGTACTGCCTCCAAGTAGAGATGAGTTAACCTTTTGCACAGATACACACCATTATTCACTCTCGCGCCGCGTAGCACTTAATTTGCATATTTCAAAATTTGTGTGCTAGGTGGAGACTGGCTTAAAGCTCTGAACTGAAACTTGAAATAATTTGAAAATTATGGAGAAAGTAGCCAAAGGGTGGGAGGACGGTATCATTTTCATTCCTCTATTTTCCAGGTTAAACAAGTAAACTTCATCCTGCATAAATCACACTGGCCAATCAATAATAAGGCGCATCATTCCTCCAAGTTTCATTAAAATTGGACTGGTGGTGGTATAGAAGTTTATAGAAATTTTTATGCATGGGGGTATTTTGATTGTGATGTGCATTTAAAAGCAGCATGTCTGTTCCTCTCTGCACAACAGCCAAGATGTATAACTGTAGATGTTGTAATTATTTCTTAATAACAGCTATGACCCAATAGGTCACTGCATTTACATATTCTTGAATTTTTGATTTTACATGTGTGGCAGAATAAGTAAATGCAGTAATACCTACATGGAGTTTAACAACTGATTTGTGTGCAGGACTTGCCTACACAAAGAGTGTGGGAAGGAGGAATAAGAGTAGAGGCGATATCGGAGTACATGCCTCAAAACACTTTCTGACCTTCCCACCAAGTGTGCAGTGAGTCAGGTTTTATTATTTTATTTATTTATTTATTTGTTTTCCTCAGGCATACTTAATAATCTTCATTTGTGCACAATTCCTACAATCCCATGGCTGGCAACATCTTGAGCGCTGTACTTCACCCTGCTGCATTTATCTCACCATGCTGGATGTGGATGGCGTGAAGCGGGGAGTCGGACAGATCGGATTTTTAGGCCTGTAGCACAAAACTTTTGCAGGTGAGAAGTTAAATGGTGCAAATCGACGAGCTGATGAAGTGAGCTGCATTGGGGAATACTATGTGGTGCACTACTTACTGTCTGTGCTTGTCTGGACTCAGTCAGTGTTTCCAACTCTGTGTAGTGCAGTGGAAACTTACAGCTAGTCTGCCTCAGTCCGTATCACTGGCTGATAAGCAATATTTGTTTATAGATTATCCTGTAATAACACTATAGGGCAGTTTCAAAGACATTTGTCAAGTTAAGTAATAGATTAACAAGAATTTTCAATATAGAGATATTCCTTCCTAGGAGTAAACTTTATCTGTGTGGCTGCTTTTGCGCAAGCTAATCATTTTCATTTAAATCAGATTACTGTGGCCCTTTGATTTTTAGGTAGTAACAGATTGTGTAATGTTATTTTTTTTCAGGCATAGTCACAAGATAAGAAGCACATTTTTTATTACGCACTTTTTGCTACAGCAGGTGTGCTTTTCATCATGAGCACTAATAAATTTGCCCTGTATTCTGGCCATTCAGCTAACTTTGGTTTCTAACCGTGCTCACATCCCCCCAGCAAACATGTCATCTTTTCGAAACGCAGCTGAAGGTCACGCAAACCACTGAGGACACTTCCTTAATCAAGGTAAAGATGAGGCCTTTGTGCTTTTGCCCCCGAGGCTACAGATGATGTGCCTGAGGCCCTGAGGCTTTTCTTTAATCTTCTTAAATCTTAGCGTTACAAAATGGCTTTTAACTCTGTGGTTGACTGGTTGTTTTATTGTCATTAACCTATTTACTGTGATATCAGGCTGTGCAGCAGTTTGCAACCTTTGCCTTAGAAAACGATCTATAATGGTGTTATTTTAGGAGGAGTGGTAGTAAAGACAGCTGCTTTAAAATGAAACTTGAAATGTTTAAATCCATTCTGCATCAAACATGCTAACACTGAAGGAATCTAGTGTTATATGGTGAAATTTCCACAGCAATAAATGCACTGATAACTTTTTCATCTCCAAACTTTGAGGTTTTTTTTATTGCTGTAATTTTTTTAAAATCGGATTGGGAGCTATGGCTGATTCTGCACTTAAGTACCTTGCCATTTTCTAATCTAGAGGAACTGAAACTACGGCTATACTTTTTCAAGGTTAGCAGCTGACTATACCATATCTTAGAGACATTTATGAAATGATAAAATGAGATTGCACAATCTTTATTTGTTCATTGAAGTAAAAATAATACCCCCCAGGTTCTTTGCTGGGCATTTGACTTTGGTGGAAAAGGGGAGCCAATGTTTTGAATGAACTTTGTGGCCATCGAACATTCAGTGTCTGTTAGGGAATTTGTAAAGGAGGAAACACGAGTCATTTTGGTTTTTCTGGCCACCACAGCTGTGCACACGTGTTCACATTGCTGTGCTGTCTAATTTAGGTTGCTGAGGTGTTGGGTAAAGCAGGACTGCTCTTATTTTGAATGTAAGTAAGACATCACTGTCAGTTGTGCTGCAGTTATGCAGCTCAGCTGTCATGAGTTGTGAGCACTGGCACCCAATTTGCCACTCAGCGCTCTTAATTTGATCTAGAGACTGAGTGTCTGAAGCTTCAAAGGGATAATCGTTTCATTCAAAGGATCATAGATGCTTAGGTTTGTGAGATCTGCTGAACAGTATCTTCTTGTGATTTTTAGCCCTCAGTAGTTCATTTATTTCAGGGATAAGAAAAAAACATGGAGCCGTCACTCTAAATTTCACATCTCATATACATATATATGACCAGCGCCAAGTTGATTCACCATGGGTATTGTGCGCAGATGGGCTTGAAAGCTTTCATTGTCGGGCCGGGAGTTATTGAGCGCAATATGAACGCAATTCAACACATGATGTCTTGGGCCTCCTTTGTTGTGGGGCCACAAAAGCTACTTTTGTGTGGGTGTCCAGTGACTTTAAATGTATGACAGCGACTGAGTCACCCTCCACAGCTCTCCATTGTCCACGCGCGCCTCGCGACATAGATTGACTTGTCAGACAGGCGGTTTGTCTGTCCGCTCCCGACGGCTGAACGACGTCACATCCAAACAGCGCTGTGTCTGGGAATGGAAAGCCTTTGCTGACCTCGGATACAAAATATTTGCCGGCGGTCCAAACTTTGGTTGTGACGACGGTACATTTCAGCTCGCACAAGGCTGTGAGGTAGAGCATTTAGATTGTGTTGCAAGTGAATGCAGTTCAGCGTGATACAGAAAACAGACTAATGCTGTATGTGTGTTTTTCTTGAGGGAGGAAACAGTTTGGTTGAGGTGACCCAGTTAAAACTGCATCTGTAAAATTTTTCTCACACACGCACACACACACCTTGGATAAACACGTGCTGCTTCCTCCAGCCACGCAATCCCACACTGCAGAGAAAGCAGAAACGAATAAACTGTTTTTGTCTTCAAGCATTTCTTTTTTTTTTTGAGAGGTTTTTGTGCCTCGAGGTCAAGTCAGTCCCTGCCCTTTGCATTGTGGCAGAATTGTAAATTAGACAAAAAACAGTGCCTTATGGTGGGTTTTGTTCCCTTGCCTAGCATAATTTTAGGTTTTTTGCTTGAATATCCCAGTCAAATCCTTACCATCCGCATCTTTAGTGCGATCTCGTGACCGTGCATGCTGCCCTGGTATTTCAAAGTGCCCTGTTACTGTGGTTACCCGCTTCGCATCAACAGCCAATTACTTGTAGAGGTGGAGGAAGCCGCCAGGGGGACGACCTATTGTTGGGGCTACGAGGATGAGAGGTCACCTGAGGCTTTGTTCTCCAAACAAACAGAGGCAACAATTCACCCAAGTGGGCCGCAGTTTTAATTCGATGTCTCCTGTCCAATGATCTGTGCAGAATTTGGGTTTAAAGGCTCTTGAGAAACTCACAAAGGCACTTCCCTTCATGTCTTGACGGAGCCCCACTCCTCTGAAAACAGTGATAATTAGAGAGAACAGGACTAATTAGAGTATAATGGTTTTGCCTCTGTTTCATCCTGTAAACTCCATCAGAAGATTCTTTTCATGGCATTCTGAAAGTTGTTTATTTCAGGGATTTTTTTTTTACTGTGAACAAGTATAGAAATGTTGAAACAAGGCAGAATAAGGCACTATAGAATCAGGAAAATGACATTTGATTCAAGAAAATGCTGAAAAAAAGTGGGATTATCTCCTCCCACTGGCAGATTTTTTTTCTTGTTTTAAGAAAAAACAACATTTTAAGACTTAATATGAGACTGAAAGACTTCTTAAGATGGATATTTTTTTGCAGTGTGAATAGTGAGACTTTGTTAGGGATATTTACAAGATGTTTACACACTAATGTTACTTTTGCATACATGATATATGATGGACTTAGTTTCACTATATAACATGACATACACCATTTTGTTGAGCGTGGCTTTCAATGCCATGAGTGTGTACATTTTTAGTGAAACTCAAATCCCTTTCTCTGGTCGTCTTATGCCATTTTCTATCTACTTAGCGACCAAGATGACCAGCTCATAATGGAGCAGCTTGACCGTGCTGTGACCCTAACATCAAAGTATTGTCTTTACAGTTTCACTGAATGGAGTGTGTGTTTCCTCGGTATTGACTGGAAGTCCCAGTGATGATTCATCAAGCAGAGGTTCCAGCACGGCGTTCGCTTAATGATCCGACGTTTGGAGCCGTGATGTTGTTGTATTTCTTCACCGAGCTAGTCAGGTTCTCGGAGATACGAAAACCTTCACAAACTAACTTTGGAAGCACAACACTTAATTGAGTGTGTGCCACCTGAATTCACAATAAGCGGTGTCCTCATGGCGGAGTCTGGCAGCTCCCCTGGCTGCTTGTTACAGAATAAAACTGACCAGCACGGTTACAGTTTATTGAACATTTTGGACGGGGTCTACACAGCACAAGCGGGGCTCTGTGTCTCAGAACCTGGTGCCTGTGAGGACGCGCTGACCTTTTCTGACCTTTCCTTTCAGGCAGTCTCAACTTCTAAACATTTGAAACCATTACAGGATCTCATCTATCCTTGCTGGGATTATCTGACATGATTCGGCTCAACCTTTTTACAGCTGTCTTCTGTTCTTGTATCTTAATGTAGTTTTTGGCTCACAGGTCCATTCATCCACTGATGATTTGTAGTAGTTTGACCTTTATGGAAGTACAGGGGACTTGAAAGAAACATTTTAGCAAAACTATTTTACAGATTGCTACTTGAAAAAGATTATTTTCGATATATTCTTGAGTGCATCTTCAAGTGTTTATTTTTTGGGTGCTGCCTGCAACAGGATCTGCAGTATCAGGTTCACCATCAATCCAATACCCTCAAGTCCTCCGATCAGCAAACGATGCTGATATTGATACTGTGCATAAATGGGACGTGCAATGTGAACCTATTTCTGGTGGTAAAAACATCTCCTGACATGTGAAACTGCTGAAATGTTGCTTTTTGTGAAGTTCATAGACTTTGTGCCTGTTGTTTAGAAGTGAAGCCGTCTGTCTGTGCAGGCTGAGTGCTGCTCTGTTATATTAGGACGAACCTTTTCTAGACAAGCTGTTCATCATTAAATTGTACTTGTCCAGTGTAAAAAGAATCAAAGCTATATTCTGTATTACTGTTGCTGTTGTTGTTAAAGTGATTAAAATTGTTGTATGATGATCAGTCATTCATCGGGCTAAAAATGGGTGACGCTGCACTCCAGCTGACACATGAGCTCTGTTTGCTGAAGGTGGTGCTCTCTATGTTTCTTCTTTGTTGCTTATTTGCCTGCTGTTCTTTATTCAGTGCTGGTTTTGTGTTTTGCTTTCCATGCTCACTGTGCAAAGCAAATTTCCCATGGGCCAGTAAACTCTTCATTCATGAAAAAAAAAACAGCTGTTCCTGTAATTGTTTTTAATAAGCCAAAACAAGGTGATGTTAAATTGAGTTGTACTTGGATTGATACTGCAGAGTCTTTTTCATGGTTACAAATATCCATACTTTGCCCATCGACTTGACGTCGCTGTATCATGCATGGAAAATATGTGTGTTTTCTTTTGTTGAATCCTATAATGGATGCATACATGCAGCCTCATACATTATGGAGTCATTTTTTTTGCAGGCAGCTGGACAGGCTGCCATACAGATGCTCACAACACATCGGGGCGGGGGGGTGGTGGGGGTGG
>OMLF01021907.1:0-12192 GCA_900302615.1 Holocentrus rufus | reverse complement strand
CTATAAAAAAAAAAAAAAAAAACACCTAGCAGATTGATGTGTGTGTACCTGCATCTGTGTGAGAGTGTGTGATTGTGTGTGTGAGAGGAGTTTCTATGAGAGTGGATCCATCATTAGCCGAACAGAGGGTCATCTGGCTTTAATAGGCATTCTCAGGTGTTGGTTCTGATGGCTCCAGCAAAGCTGTTGTTTGCTGTTGGGAATCAGGTCCTGGCTCTCTGCTCCCCCCTCTGCCCTCCCCCTGCCCTGCTCCGGTCCCTCTGCACCCCAGCTAATACCAGGCTCATTACACCGATATCGATCGGCCCTCGCTGCACACCAAAGAGCAGAGAAGTCCTCTCCTCCCTTTCTCGCTTTTGTCATCCTTTTCCCCTCTTGCACCCTTTTATAACCTGTTCTCTTCTCTCCGTGCCCTTTTCCTCTCCATCCATATACACCTCAAAAAAAAATCTCCATCTTGACAAGTTTATAGTCTCGTAATCTTGTTTTTCTTCAAACAAGTGAAAAAATCTGCTAGTGGGATGAGATAATCCCACTTGTTTCCAGAATTTTCTTGAATCAAGTGTCATTTCTTCCTTATTTCAGTATATTTATATTTCCTTAAATACAAATGCTCTGAAAGCAAGGGGGATTATCTCATTCTGCATTCATATTTTTTAAAACAAGAGTTAAGATTGAATATGAAACTAACAAATTTTTTTGCAGTGCACTGCATATTTTCTTTCCTACATTTACAGTTTTGGTTTTTTAGCTGGTGCTGATTTCCAAAGAAACAAGTGAAACATGAGAACATTACAAGCAGCCAATAGTGAGGAGTGAACGGGTGAAAGCCACAAAGCCCAGACAGCGTATGTAACGAATATTGGAGTGTTGCTAGATTTCGGCTGTATTCATTTTCCAGCGTTGGCTGATTCTTAGGGAAAATCTATGTTAAGGAACTGGAAGTAGATACTTTCCATTCTGTTGGGAGGCTTATGGTTGTGGTGTGTGTGTATGTGTGTGTGTGAATGTCATTATTTGAAGTGTTTGATGTTCTCTGTGCTTAGAGCCGGTGTGTAGCCCCTGCAGAGGATGATGTTAGATAGATACAGATCTAAGGACAGAGCTCAAGGACTCTTTCCTTCCCTCCACATCTCTACCTCCCGCCCACCTCCCACCATCAACCCTTATATTTCCAGGCTATTTCTTTTTCTATGTTTCTCTTTTTCTTCATTGGGATTAGGGCTGGGCAATAAACTAAAATTTTACACATTATGACATTATGAGTCCCTAACCGACCTGATTTCGCCTGTGTCAGTGTTTTCAGTAAATGAATTCCTCTCTTGGTTGCAGCTCAATGAAGCTGCAACCAGCAGATGCAGAATGTCTGTGACATTGTCCTTCAATATGGAAAGAAATGTTTGTTTTTCTAACTTTGAAGCTACTTAAGGGGGAATTTAAGGGAAAAAAACATTGTTTAAGGGGTCTGAGTTGCATGGAAACTTTACTGTTATTTTAGATTTACTTTTTACACTTGTACTTTTAACTTTTCAAGTATAAGTACCAGCACTTATACTTGAGTAGGAGTCCAACTCTTTCTACCGCCGATGTTCTGTAAAAAATCTCCGTGAAAGTATGCAGCTTTGTGTGGGTGAAGTGTAAACACTCTTGAAGGTTGAAAGGCGGTTCTTGAAGAATTAGCAGAGTTTTTAGTGCAGTGCGCTGGGATTGCATCAAACAGGCAAACAAACACACACATACACATGCATGCACACATACACACACACACACACACACCATCCTGAGAAGTAAAAGGCAGAGTTTCTTGTGGCTGACTTTAGGGGAAATCTAATCTGCAATAGATAAGGTATTGGGGTTTATTTCTCTATGGGGCTCTCAGCTTTCATCTAAACAGCGGGTAGTGAACCTCTACCCAAATTAATTGCTGACATGTTTTTTAAATATGTTGCACTCATGTTTCCTCAGTTTGCTGGGCTTATAAAATCACCGTGGTTTCCTGTGGTTTTTATATAGTAACCACAGTTTTACTGTTGCACTTTATGGTAGTTGTACTAATCATATAGTACTACCATGTTTTTTTTAAAGGTATTTTATAGTAACTATGATTAATTGGTAGTGATAATGTAGAGAAACATGATTCAGAAATTTTACTTTCTGCAAAAAAAATCATGGTCAACATAATTAACCAGTTTGTTGCCATATGATGAGTAGAGTAGTGCAAAAAATATCCTCTTAACAAGACATCTAATTACACGTTCAGTCTTAAAGCATGCAAAAAATAATGCAAATGGTGTGAAATAATTGCGGTTGTTTTGAATGCACAATTCAAATGTCTTGAGATAAGGCAGATCGGCCCATTAGTACTAAGAAATGGACAATTAAAAGTTCTTGGAACAAGTTGATTTTCCACAGGATTCAACAAAAACCTTCCCTAAGTGTAGACAGTCCTAATTTGCATTTCTTTTGCTACAACAACTCAGAAAGGAGCTCTGCGTCCTCTGACCTCACAGCTCACAAACTGCATCGCCTTTTTAACCATAATTGCTTGCATACCATATTACACCATTCTACTTGACTTTGCATTCGGTAACACATCCCCTGGCACCCCGGCTGCATACCCATCTGTGCATTCTGTCTTACAGTAGGGCTTCATAGTGTCGGACTGTTCAGTGCAGTATTACAGAGGTGGTGCAGTCTCCTGTTGTTCCCCAGGTTGGCTACCTCTGACCCCCCACTACCTCTATGTCTTTGTTTTCACGGCTGACAGAAGGAGTGCCAGGGCTCCTCCAGCTCGGGTGATTTATGACCAGCAGCTGCTCTTGCAGCCCACGACCCGCACAGCTGGGTGTCAGATGTGGCCTCCCTGTAAGTAGAAACTTAACTGGCAACCCGACTTCAGTGGAAGGCTGCAGGGAGAGGGAGTGAGGGGTGGATGGAGAGAGGACCAAGTGGGAGAATGATGGAGTGGAGGAGGAAGGAGAGAAGAGGAAGGCAAGACTGATCTTTTGCAGAAAGAAAAGAATGAGATGAAGCAGATGAGCGTGTAAGTTAGCAAACCGGCGAAACAGTGAGCAGGAAAACAGATTAGGCTGCTCAGAAAAGACAATGATAAAGTGTGAAAGTAAACAGCCATAAAACATGTGAAGCAGAGACATCAAGCCCTGACAGAAAAAAAGAGAGGCATGCGGTTCAAGACAATTGATTTGAATGCATCAGCTAAGCTCTGCATTGATCTCCGCTGGTGTAGAGAAAGCAAAATGTTTGTATTATTTCATAAGCCAATTAGCTGCAAGGAGACTCCTTTCCCTGTGTGCCTATTGACCCAGAGTCTGCGGCTGCAGCTCTATTGTCTGGGGGGCGCTCTATAAAAGATCAATAACAGGCGAGTGATTGGATTATGGAGTAATCAATGCATTGTACTAATATATCACCTGAGTAATTACAGGGCGCTGGCCAATAGGAGGCTGTAATGACATCACACTCCTGTTATGGACCCTGGCGGTGGTCAGGAGAAAGGCGTGTGTCTTTAATGAAGTGTGTGGGGGTGGAAGTGTGTGTGCCTGTGTGAGTGTGCATGGGCACGGGGCGGGGGAGAGGGGAGGGAGGCTCGATGATGGGCTGATTTTCCGATTCTTCAAACAGCTGAAGAATAGTACTACCAGATGGCGCGAGATAGCTCGCTCAGAAGAAGCCGTCATTAGATCCCCGCTGCAGCGTAGTGACAAGAAGCCGGGATCATAACAACAACATATGTGCAAAGTGCATCGACGGCAGCTTGGAGAAAACACTGTTTGCAACCTCTGTCCAATATCCCAGCAGTCTTATCTTGGAGGCGTGTTGTGAAAGACTGTTAAAATAAATCAGTGTTTAGCTGATAGATTGTATAAGGTTTAAGTTGCACAATGCAAAATTACATAGGATCTATTGAAGTGTGGACTGTTTAGACTCAACTGGCAAGACAGGATACACATAATTTGATGGTTGAGTCTGCGTGGTTCTCATTGTCACATCTCAGAGTTTTGAGTCTCAACAGTCCTCAGTTAAGTCAACCCTTGGCAATTTTGCAAAGTGCACCTTTAACATGAGGAGGTTATTCAAAGTGATATCTATTAGGGAAAGAAAATTAATGCCATATCTTCATTGTTCACCAGCATCACAGATGATCTCTAAAGTCTTATTTTTTTGTAAACAGAAGGCCCAAGAGAGCTAATAACTCCAGTAATATAAAACTCTGAAGTGATCTGGTGCTTCTGGTTCCATGGTCTTGCCAGAAGAAAGGGGAAATTTGTTAAACTGACTTTGCTTAATATCTTTAGTCTAGTTGGCATGGAAGTCTTTGTTGATGCCGTGTGTTTTCTGCCATGAAAAAAATCAGAAAATTGCTGGCATTACACAGGCACAACAATAAAACAATAAAACAATAAAACGATAAAAATTGTCAAAGTTTCTCATTTTTTCTGGAATAAAACTGCTCATGTGTCGACTTGTTCTTGTACCCAAATATGTGTCTGAACTTTGCGGGCGCAGAGCAGAGGGACGAGCGAGAGCCAGGCGGCTTGTAAAGTTGTCTATTGTTTGGCAGAGCGGGAGCGGAAACGTGACTGGCAGGCTAATCTCGTTAGTTACTCAGCGCCACAATGCCTCAAAGTAATGCCGTAATGATGATGATGAACCTTTTCAGAAGTAATTACCACTGTTTATCAACACGCGTTAGGCCATCTACTATAATTGAGTGAGTGATAGTCACCAATCTGCTCGCTGCCGTTCGCAATTTCATTGATTTGCTAAGTGTTTAAAAGCTTAAGTCACAATGTTATCTGCAGCCTGATGAAAATACATTGAATCATTGTCACACACTTCGACTCGTGCTGTGTAAGAGCTACCGCCTTTTGTCCCAGTCCCTTTACCTTTATCTATCTATTTTTTTCCGTGAAGAAAGAATAGAAAGTGGTAGAATGAGTAAAATGTGGTTAAGGGCCTTAAATCCTTTGTAAGGTGTCTTTGTTTGGTTTCTTCTTAGCTGCTTTGTCTTGTGCTTCCAGCTCAAATATGAGGCAGGGACGTCATTTGCTTCTGGAGACTCTTGTGCAGGGCAGCTTTACGAAAGTTCCTGTTTGCTCAAGAGTTTAGTGGGCTTTGCGTGACAATGTGCAAAGATCCTTTGTGGCACGGATTGAGAAACGAAATCTTTTCATCAGGTTAGGAGCAATACAGTGCATGTAAAGTTTATATAACAAGGATATATATAATTTCAACCCCCACCAACTAATCAGGCCTAGGTTGAGAGCTTTGTTATCATTGACATAATCACCAGTTGAAAGTTGTAACGATCAAGAATGAAGTATTTGTTTGTCATCCCAACATGGCATGAAACCTTCAAAGTTTTCAAGTTGATTCTCATTTTCCAGAATATTTTGAAAGCACCGCACATGGAGGCTGAATTTCTTTCATCACTACAGCCCTGACCTTGGTAATTACATGCTATGTATGCTATCACTCATTCAGGTCTGCTGTATCTATATGCTAAAGCCCCGTCTTCTTTCACATGGCATGCACACCACAGGTTTTCCTATCAGCCGGCAGCTTTGATGCCTGTGTCTCACTGCTGTCAGTTGCCTCGCTGTTAAAGTGTCCATTTAAAAGCCGCTCCGTCCCAGAGGGCTTGTCTTTTACCCGTCAGCCCTGTCGAAAGCACTAATCACCACACAAAGCCGGGGGAGCGCGCCGTGCGCTTGTTAGCCCTCGTCCCAATCTTCTGCCACATCCCCCCTTTGACATCCACACGGGCACTTAATTCCCCTCTATTATGTTCTTATGTTTCTATAGCCTCCTAATGAGATAAGAAAGGGGAGTATCAGGTTGTGTCCATTGATGCGTCGGGCGCGGCGTGTGTTGAATGCGTGTGAATGCATGTGCGGATGCGCTGAGCCATCTGCCCATCACAGGAACATGGCGTGTAATAACAGAATCATGACCGTGGAGATCAGGGCCCCGGCAGGGAGCCTTGTATTCATGGGGCTTTAAACGCAGTCATCCAATACTGAACGGACACTCCCAACTCGCACCCCCACAACCCCTCGCCGCTCCCTTATGTGCACCCCAAACCTGACGCCCCCCTCCCTCTTGTTTCCGCTTGTCCCAGTGGCATGGGCCTCAGACTTGGTGTTGCCACGGGTGACGTGGCCGTCAGGGTCAGAGGTGCTTGCGAGGTGAGGTGTAGACAGCGGGCCCATCTGATAGGACCATCTGGACGAGTGACCTGACATAATTAGTTATTAATTCTTCTCGGGGGAGGACAGGAAGGGAGCTGGTCTGACATACGTTAACACTCTTACTCTTTCTGCTGCTGGTAGCGAGGAGAATGAGGATGTAACGTGAATTTGGGATTGGTGAAATACATGAGATTTGGAGCCGCAAATCAGCTCCCGATCCAGACAATAATGTGGTCTTGCTTGGTTAATAAAACACTGAATGAAACACTTTAATCACATTTAAAGAAACATCTATTTTTGACATTTTTCTGCGTTTTTCATTTTCCTGCGTTTTCAGGTCAAAACATAGTCGGCGTGACATTTCGTCAGAATATCTCAAGCGCAGCCGCCGCGACGTTTGATAGCAGCAAATCGAAAAACATCAGCAGCAAAGGTCAAGTTTTGTCCCACAGAATCAAAGAGCAAGGCGTTTTGCACCGACGATCACACAAGGAGAAATCCATCGTACAAAAGGCTGAGATGCCCCTTTCTCACTTAAGGTAGCCTCAATAGACCAGAATGCATTGCAGCCACATGGCATGTTATGTTTTGATTAAGGGGGCATGGCTCCTCCATGACTGATCCCTAAAATCTTGCTCTCATCTTCTTACTGTACTGTCACTTTCGCTTAATGCCACCCACGTATAACACCAACAGCTGGGTCCAACAAGTTCCACCCATGTTCTCTGGCAGTTGTTAACAAAGCATCTTGGGAAATGTAAGAAAATCTGTGACTGACGCAGACGAGTCAGATTGAGGAAAAAGCGAGGGAGTGGGAAAAGTGGAAATGAGATCATTTGATAATTTGTGATTATTGCCGTCATTACACAGAGATAATTACCACCGCGGAGACGGTTGAGGATGTGTCGGTCACGGTTTTCTGATCGCCCCTCGGTGTTAAAGAGATCTCCTGCGCGGCTCTTTGGTCTTTGTGGTGTGTAGTGCGAGTATCAAGGACTATAGTGGTACAGTGTCAGCGCCAGCCCCTCCTGCTGCTCCGCTCCACTGCTGCTGGCTGCTGCTGCTGCAGGGGAATCTCCTCATTGGCATGCAGGCGGTGACTTGGAGCTGTGGAGCACCGGCACCCTCTCTCCAGGGACTCTCTCCTCACTCTTTCCCCCCTCTGCCTCTCTCTCTCTCTCTCTCTCCTTCTTTCTCCTTGTCTGTCTCCTGCGCTCTCCCTCTTGCCCCTCTCATGCAGCTGTCACAATATCTGGTACGAGTGAGAGAACCAGAGGGATCGCAAGGAATAGAAGAGCCCGGCTGATGCGCCGCTTTAGAAACAGAATATTTCAAAACAGAGCGGCTGAAAAGGCCTCTCACGAGAGGCATTGACTCATTCTTTAAGATTTGCAAGTAATCTTTCTTCGCGCAAAGTTTGCATAGCATTCTTGTCAGCGCGCCAGGGGATTATTCTCGTATCTCTCTCTATATGAACTCATTCAGCGTGTTTTCAGGAAAGTATCATCCTCCTCCTCAAATGTGTTAGTTTATATCCAGCGGGTTTATTTTGCTTGCATATCAGCTGGATCTCCCTGAATGAAATGATCTGGCGTGACCGAACAGATTAAGTGCAATTGGCAGTGACATCATCAAAAGTTGCCACAAGCAGGACTTGGCAGATTGATGAGGTGTTTACAAGACGAGGCGCCGGGACGCAAACAAACAAACAAACACGGCTCGGTGGCATGTGTTGGAGAGTCCATGGGCGGAGATGTGGAGCAAACACCCCGCACAAGGCGAGGGAAGGAGAGAGAGAGAGAGAGAGAGGAAGAGAGAGAGAGAGAGAGAGGAGCCGGGGATCCTGAGCTCTGTGGATTTGGCAGGAGTGAAAGCAGTGAGAAGAGCGCTGATGCCAGCCAGACTCAAGCTGTGGGCAAATCAAGCGTGAAATCAGGAACAAAGGGATTCACAGGATTGGAGGGCATTAGATTCACACTGTCTGAGCCTCGGTGTGTGCGTGAATTGGTGTGTTGGTGTGTGTGTGTGTGTGTGTATGTGTGCACACGCATGGCGGGGGCTCTGAATATTGTTCTTGTAGTGTTTCTAATAGCCTAGTGCTGAGGGATTAGTGATTTTTTTTTAAGTTAAGTTGCTTTCGCTTTTGGTAATATTTTTTTGGCGTGATTTTGATTTTTATTTAAAAACATTCAAAAATCCCTAATGACAGAAGCGACAGCCCATCAAGATTACAAACGGCTGCAAATTCCTAAATCTGTGGGATGTATTCTCTATAGCCGATCCAAAGTGCGGCTTTGGTACGCGAAACCACATCCAGGCGTTTTGTGACACAGCAAGAAATTGTGAGGGTGTCTCTGTACGCCCGAGCAAACGTCTGGTGACTTCTGGTCCAGTCAGTGTGAAGAATTTAAAAGCATGTACAGTCAACCATCATAAACTGAAAATGTGTTAATAGTTTAACTGTCTGCTCTACTAGAGATGGAAACCATCATCCACCAGTAGTTGTTTATATTATTGGAAAGTAACTGGACTGTATCTGGATCACAGTAATCTGATTACCTAAACTGGTAGCTTTATTTCATTACATTGATTACAGATACCTTTAAAAATAGATGATGACTTGTTGGATTGTGCAGAGAAATGCAGAATGAGAAAAGGGGAAAAGGCAGTTAAATGGTGAGATTACAAATCATAACATCATTACACAGCTGTGAACCAGCGGCCACTATTTCTGAAAACAAGGTTGAAAATGACATGCCCAAATTAAAGTGGCTGTATTTCTAAAACCCATTTGACTGAAGACATAAGCTTCTTCTTCTCTGGAAAGTCAGACTTTGTAGTTTCCTTCTTGGGGGGAAAAAGTCAGAATTGCTCCAAGTGTAACTGAAACAGAGGAACAGAAGCTCCAACACAATGGAAATTGATTTCTTTTCTCATTTAGAAGGAAAAACTTTGTAAACGGCAAGTTTCCTGTGGCTGCGTGTCTTTGGCTCAGTGGAGCCGCAGCCACGAGGCTGACCAATTCCTGGTTCAAATTTGTTTAAAATACCACAAAGAAGGAGCATTTGCATTGTTTTGGCCATGCTGAGGTAAATCTCCAAAAAAGACAGACTGCAAAAGTGCACTTGGTAACCAAATGATATTTTCATACAAGGCTGCATGTGTTCGTGCATTTCAGGAATGCCACAAGAACGACTCACAAAAAATGCATTTATTTTAGTCACCTCTCCAAATATGTAGTGAGCTTTTGAAGTGCACCACAACCTCTCCAAATTGGTCACTTGAGCTTACCAAAATCCAGTAAAATAAAATCATCAAATCCAATAAAATCATTTTTTTATGTGACTGCACAATCTGGACCGACAAACTTTGAAAACTTTTTCTGCCTCCAAAACTTTATCACACACAAGATGGAGGGTCCCCTAAATAATACCTACAGATTATAATAATTCTATCTAAATTAGAATCTGGAAATTGGAAATTGGAAGACAAAGTAATCATATACGAACTGAATGTAATCAGATTACATTCCAAAGCCAGTATGCCAGTGGATTACTGATTACCGTTTCAATCATCAATCTTTAACAGACTGCATTTCCAAAGCAACCTTCCCAACTCCGGTGCCGTGGCGCAAAGCGAAACCTTATTTCCTCTCCAGTTTCCACATCAGCATCCAACCCTGACCCCGCTCGCCTGGCTCAGCCAATCAGGACCGATCACCGATGACCTCAATATCCTGTTCCACCCAATCAGAACATCTAAATGGGTTCTGGTGCACTGGAGGTCTGATGTGGCTTTCGAGAGGTGTCACCAAATGCCGTGCTTGAGTGATTTTCCCAAGTCCTGAGCGGCTTTGTCCTTGGTTGGCTCATTCGCAGGTGACTCACCAGCAGTGCACGAGTGTATTTCTGCACGGGGAAATGCTTTGATGCAGAATTAATGCCTGGATTTCTCTCCTGCACAGCTGTGCTTCAGTGCAGAATATCCTGAAGCCACACTTCTCTGAACAGAGTGTCGTGGGAAAAAAAAAAAACTTTAAGAGATGGAAAAACATTATTTTCGAAATTGTAAGCTGTCAGTTTCTGGTAAACACACACACACATTCATGCACACACACATACACAATCACATTGTTTTTTCAAGATAAGTGCTAGACTCTGAGGGGTAAGATGCAGTGTAGTTTTGATATTAATTCGGCTCGGTCTTAATGTACACACACAAAGTAAAGAAACATGTTGAAACATTTTTCTCGGTCCTGGTCTGAAGCTGGTTCATAGGGATGTGGAGTACACATGGCTCTTCGCTGGGCGCCAAGTTGAATTATGGAGGCAACACTGGAAGAACACTTTAATTGACGTATGCATATGCAATCGTGCCTTTATCCTTGGCCTGAAATCAATCAAGTCGACATTTTGGGTTATTCTGAGCTTCACCACCTGTGCACTCACATTCTGTGGCTGCTTGTGAGGTTGGGATCCACTTCGCCTCCACTGCAGACGTGCAACCCTGGTGTCTCTCTGCTGTGGTTCTAGTTTATCTGCATGTTTAACCAGTTCCATGACAAAGCCTGCATCTTTATCTCTTTTGGTGCTAAAACATTGTGGTGCGAACAAAGCTGGTGTATTCTGGGTCTGTTATTTATTGTGCTGTGGTGGTTTAGTTCGAAATGAATTGAGGAGACTTTGATTTTGCAGAGCTGTGGTTCATCATGATGAGCTCCCTAAGAACAATGAAACGCATAAAATAAACATCTGTATTTGCTTTTAGGGGTTCACCGATATTGATATTGGTATCATAATCTGTGCTGATACCAGGCTAAAATGGAGTATCAGTGTCTGCAATTTTTCTCAAGACTCATATCCAATACCAAAAGCCCTAAATGGGATACATGGGAAAAACAAATGTTTCATTCTACAAAGTTCAGTAATGAATCAGATTGATACTTGGTACTACTTACAGGGCAATTTTGCATAGTTGACTTTTCACACTTTCACACTTTCACACTTTCAAACTACATAATTGGTGCATCCCTACTTGGTTGTTTTTTTTTTGTTTGTTTTTGACGCATTCTCCAGGAGACTGAGATATTTTCATTTGAGTTTAGTCACCCACTGTACACTCATCACTTTTCAGATCACCACAAGAAATTCCTGTGGTTGTACTAAAAGAAAAGTCTTCCTCGCCAAACTGTAACTCCCCATTTTTTCTTTAAAACCTATCAGTAAGTGCATGATCTATTGATCCTTGTCGACTAGCAAGGGTAACCTGGAACTTTCCATAACTGGGGACTTGCCAGAACCCGTGAACCCTGTCGGTTGTTTCTTTTTCCACTGCATGAAGAACCGACCGTGAAGAGGAGGAAGTGCCCTTTAAAAAAAAAATCAGAGTTTTAATCTTTTGGTAGTCTTGCTTCATTTTTTTTTTCTACTGGCTGTACGGTCGACAATGCACAGCCGAGGCATCCAGCTTTATTCTCCACAGACAACGATAAGGGCACGCACCTCTTCGTTTGTTCAACTTGCAGTTTGCATTGTTTTGCTGTTAACTTTTGCAGTCTATTGTTTGGTGCTGGCTCCTTTGTGTTGTAGTCCTCTTGATAGCGCATATTTAAGAAAGCGCTGTCAAATCAACGCTTGATCAGTCGACACCGACAGCCCTGCTAGTTCCTCCTAAAACTCCCTGGAACTCAGATTTGGTGTCAGGTTGAACTTTACCTGTAACCGCGTCTCTGCCGATGGAAACGATCCCAGAAGCCGTGAAATAGCCCGGCACGGCACGGCACGCCTCGCTAAGTCCTTACAGTCGAAAAGGGGGATATGTGTTTGTAAACATCTGAGAGAAAAACTACCCCGGCTCTCATGCAACTCCTCTCAAATTCACCTCCCACTCTACAAACACCTCCACTTCCCTCCCTGTTGACACACAGTCCCACAGCTTGGCTCGCTGCCTGCTGACTCTCACGCTCTTTAATGGCTTGTTT
>OMLF01021905.1:4094-23593 GCA_900302615.1 Holocentrus rufus | reverse complement strand
AATATCAAACGTGGTTGGAGCTGCATGTGTAATTGTACGATGTTGATTTTGCAGGACAAGAGCCAGATGATGTGCATCACCGTGCTGCTGGGCCTGACCTACAGTGAAAACTATCTGGTGAAGACTGCGGCGGTCAGAGCGCTGGGTGTCTACATTCTGTTTCCCTGTCTGAGAGAGGTGGGGGCTGTAACGTCTGTGAACCACTTCCCTTTCAGTCTTTCCTCAGTGCTGTTCCTACAAAAGACTGGAAAAGAATAGAAAATGAACTTGACAATTTACAGACCTTGAATGGTTTTGGGAAAAAAAAAATTGGGATTTGGGACTTGTGATATGTTAGAATTTGGGATATCTTGCTGATTCCCAATACACATATGTCTATACATTTTATATAATTATATATCCACATGCTTAAGAGAGTACTCCTCAGAGACTTATATGTCCTAATTGACAGTTAAAAGCAATTGTGAGCATACTGAATACCAACCAAACTCTTCAAATCTTGCCATTGCTTGGAAAAAGTACAAACATTTTGGCATGGGAAATGCGTTGGAGGCCAGAGGATCTGGTTTACAGGATGTTTGTTTATTAGTCATTCTCTGTTTTCAGGATGTTATGTTCGTGGCGGATACAGCAAACACCATCCTCGCCGCCCTAGATGATCGATCTCCAAATGTCCGTGCCAAGGCGGCCTGGTCCCTCGGCAATCTCACAGACACACTGATCGTCAACATGTAAGGAACCGCTGAAGCCGGATTGGCAAGTGGCAAAAACTCTGATCATGAAGAAAATAAAAGCACTAATCAAATTTTCTCCCCCCCAAAGAACTGGAACTGGAATGACTCATTTGGAGTTGGAAATATGTCAGATGTGACATTTCTTGTAATTATCAAAGGAGAGGTGATTTTATGACTCATTTTGATGCAGCCAGTGCAACTGAGTGAAAAATTGGATGAAAGTGTTGTTTGTTGTTTCACACATAGATGTGATCTCACACAGACACAATAGATAAATGTAGTAGTCCTGAAAAGAAATGTTACTGAATCTTTCTCTTTACCTTCTGTCTCCTTATCAGGGAGAGTGTAGGTGTGGACTTCCAAGAGGAACTATCAGACATGCTGCTACTCAAGATGTTACAGGCAGCTACCAAAGCCTCAGCTGACAAGGACCGGGTGAGAGGATTCAAACAATAAAGCAGAAGAGAAAAGCACAAATACTTGGACCCCTTCATTTTTCGGCTCAGTCTACAGAGCATTCTCTTTGATAATTGTCTAAATTTATGTGAATGTTTAATATACTTGAATGACAAGCATGTTTGCTAATGAAATTTTTGCAAGTTATTGCATTAATTAGTTAAATTCATGACCTGAGTGATAACAGCAGGACAGTGGTTTCCCACGCCTTTACAGATGAACTGAACGCTTCCTTTTAAACCCTCCCAGGTGAAATGTAACGCAGTGCGAGCGCTGGGGAACCTGCTTCATTTCCTGCGTCACAGTCAGCTGACCCGTTCCGTATTCCAGCGTCCGCTGGAAGACGCGGTCCGCGCTCTGGTGCAAACCGTCCAATCAGAGGCCACGATGAAGGTCCGATGGAACGCTTGTTACGCCTTGGGAAACGCCTTCAGAAATCCTGCCTTGCCGCTTGGTGAGTGTTTGCACAGACACTGATCAACATAGAATTAGACTGGATAGACGAGTCACTTTCTGGGACCTTCGTCTAATCTGGCAGCCAGAGAAAGTTCAGAATAGTCCGGGCAGGAAGCAATGTTGACATGTTGCACACTTCATAAAATTCATGATGCAACAACCACTAGATTGTTCCTCTAAATGATGCTGTGGCCATGAAATTGCAACATTTATTTTTCTGAATCTCATATTTATTTCCATTCCAAGATTTTCAAAAGGTCTCAGGGCAGCCATCTTGAAAGTCTCATCAAATGACGATTTAAGATAATGATGTGTATGAAATCAACCCTATAAATTTTCGTTTAAATTTTCAACTTCCAAGTGTGTTTTCATCTCGTTCAAAGTGAATGCCCCCTGACTGTTCTCTCTCCCCAGACTCGGCCCCGTGGTCTCGAGATGCTCTGTCCGCTCTCTGCTCTGTGGTCACTTCCTGTAAGAACTTCAAGGTGCGGATCAAATCTGCCGCGGCCCTCTCCGTTCCCGCCCACCGAGGTTGCTACGGAGACGCGGAGCGCTTCCGGTGCGTGTGGCGCTCCCTGGCCACCGCGCTCGAGAACAGCGAAGACACCAACGACTTCTTGGAGTACCGCTACTGCGCCAGCCTGCGGCACACGCTGTCACAAGCGCTCTTGCACCTGCTCAGCGTCAGCCAATCAGGGGACATGCCCGGCCTCAGGGCGTCGCTGGCTGGGGAGGAGGGGAAGGGCGTCAAGGAACATCTGATCAAATACCTTAAAGAAGAAGAGGGAGGGGAGGGGACAGAGGGAGCGAAAGACGGCGAACGGGACACGGTGAACCCCCAGCAGAGGATCGGAGACCTGCAGCAGACCCTGAATAGACTGAAGGGGTTGAAGGTTGAGGGGGAGGGAAGGCGGGACGAGGAGAACGGTAAAGAGGCGGTGGTTGAATTCCTGGAGGATTTGCTGAAGAGCTGCGAAGAGCCGTGACGAGCTGAAAGTCACATCCCCAGTTGTACTGCTGGTCCTCTAAGAAATGAGGCCCGTCCAGAACTGTGAGGGCCGCTCACTCAGGTCAGACAGATCAGACCGGACAGGATGACTGGAAGAGGAGCGTCGGACCTCAAACTAACCAAGTGGTGACAGAGGTCAAACACTATATCCAGCCTTCGCTACGTCTTAATGTGTCTGGAAACATCTTGAGTTTGTGATCAATAATGGTGGTATGAGTGCACACGAGGAAAACAGGGTCCCTGTTGTGTTTACGTAACTTGTACATCCAGAATGCAATGGGGGCGACATATTATACACCCAAATGTAAACAATGCAACTGCAAAAATATTTCGATTCTTCATTTATGGGTTATGACCCGCCCAGCTGGAATTTTTTTCTTTCCTGAGTAATGGAGTTTGTGCTGTCACCTCCTTGCCAGTTTTTCAAATCTTGTCCTGCAGGGTGAAACTGATCCAATCGGGTCAAATCTACAAATTAGATTTTGCAATCGTGAGGGCAAAATGTTAAGCTACCAACTGACATGGGAGGGGAGATAAGATGACATGATAAGATAACAGACAGTAGCATTCACTGCAGCCTAAGTTTTATGTAAGGATGGATCAGATCATTTTATTATTTAATACTAGAAATAATTTATCCTGCTTTTCTCTGTCAGACTAAATGAAGGGAATTCTGTTGACTTTTCTTAACTTTTGAAGGCCTTTCAATTATTCTTCCAGCAAAGAAAAACTACAAAGACTAGCACTGAAAAAATGCTCGTGATGAGGGGTTCAAAAATGGTTGTAAATCCTATGCAGTCCAATTGTGAAATAGAGAAAATGACAGAAAACACAGTGGAGTATTTTAAAGTGCTAAAGAATACTTAAATAAAAAACACAAGAATACCAAGAGCCATGCAAACTAAACACGACTTCAGAGGTTTTCTGTAACCAGGCTGATTTTTTTTTCATGGATGACCGGTGGCTAATAGGTCACTTTATGCTCCTAAGGCTTAGATTCTCCTGTAATAAACTACCAGTGTAGTGAAATGCTTCTCTGCATCGACAGTTATGGTAAGAATATCTGGTCATGACACTACAAGAGCAGAGCATGTGTTTATTCTGTATTTTAAACTTGGAAAAGCTCTCCTTGTCTTTGCTTTTGCCCTTGCATTCATGCACCGGCTGCAGCACTCACCCTTAGTTTGTTTATCAATACTCATGATATGATGTAACTATCCTTTGTGCCATAATTTGGGGTTAGCCTTCCCATAGAGGCCTGATTCAGAGTTTCACCAAATGTTAAACTTAAATGAGCACCACAGCCTCTTGAATGCTTCCTTTTTCTCGACAAATCACATAAATCACATAAATCTGATGTCTTCTTAGCATTATTTTCTTTTATCAGCTGCACATTAAAATAGATTTAATCATGTAGTTTCATATGTAATTACATTCAGAACAATCGGTCCCGTCTCTGTTTCATACAAGTACTTAAAATATATCTAAATTAATGCTTAGTAAATATTTTATAAATTAAACAATTAAGTAGCTACTGATTCACACACACACACAAAACTGACTTTAAGTGGAGAATTATCGTGGCCCAGGATTTTTTAAATGTCATTTCAGACACTGAAAATAAAAATCATGAGACTGAAACATTGAATAATTGATTTTTTTTAATTTATTGTTTGACTTTTTGACTTTCTCCATTATATTAATACTTGGTTTCTTATCAACACATAAACATCATCTACAAACTGAGCAGTCCATGTTTAGGATGTGACTAATGAGACAAATGAAGAATGAAGAACACCAACTCCACTTCCACTTCAGAGTTGTAGATATGTGAGAGTCAGAATAATTTGTCGTTGACCTTCTTAGACTTATTTGTTAAAATCTGAGTGTTCTCCCTCTCCAGCACATATACGGGGAGATTTGGTTTTGATAAGAGATGCTAAAATGCATTTAGGATGAAACAAGTGCAAGTTGGTGATCTCACAGTTCTGTGGATGAAGCCTTTTCTCCGTCGGTTTTAGATGCAACCAGCAGAGGGCGACACAGCCGCTTTGTGATATATGCTACATTCAAATCATATTGCGTTTGCCGTAAGCACAATCTTCAGGCTTGTAAATAGCATTGACGTCAACATTCAGCACACAACTAGGGATTTCATATTTTCCTGAACGGTCCAATATATTCGACCGTTAACCGTAAATAAAACCAAAATTAATGCTACTTCTATGATGCATGTTTTTAACCAACAAACCAACTCTATCATAAAACTGGGCATATATATTTTTAAAATTAACAGTTTACTCGTGTTTGATATAGATTTGAAGAAATGGAAGTTAGCTTACTTTACTTTCCTGTTCAGTGACTTTTTTTTTTTCAAACTGACGTGAACACCGGTGCGAATCTTTCCGCCCTCCACCTTCCTTCCCAAAGCACGTGAACGCGGCATCAGGAACGGTGGGTTTGTGATGCGGATATCGACTAGTGATGCCTGGATCCACCACGCTGTAGCAATGGACGCCTTCGACTTGTTTCGGAAGATCGGAGCAGGGGCAAAATTTGATTTGAAGAGGTTTGGCCAAGATGCCCAGCGTTTTAAGGTACGTGTCCAGTTGCTATTAAAATATGTTAAGAGAAATATGCTAAGGCAAAGACTAATCAAACTAGCATCACGCCCGACATCCTGATTTGAGCCACCGTGACAACATGCTGCCTTGTACGTTTTGGAAGTTTTGAAAACATTACGTTTAAGGCTAGCTAGCTACCTTCATACAGAATTTCATGCGTTTCATTATAGTGCTTCCTCTCTTGTGGATAATTATACAGAGTTATTTTGACAGGTAAATGTTGGCTATCATTGTTGCTGAGTGTAGTCTTTGCTGTGTACGTGATGCAGGCAGTGAGACCCAGAGGAGATCCAGCGTCCACAGACCTGCTCTCTGGGATCGATTATTTTGGCACAGGGACAACCAATGGAGCCCAGACTGGACTGGAGAAGGAGCTGGAGGCAGAGGAAGAAGATGAGCTGGAGAGTCAAAGCGAGGAAAGTGATGTGGGAAGTAAAAGGAAACGCAAGCTTGAAGAGAGCACCATCAGGATGAAAAAGAAGAAGAAGAAGATGATGAAAGGTGTCCAGGTGGAGACAGAAGGTAAAATACATGGCTTCGGGTTTGATCAGTCGTCAACAACTGATAGTCAAATAGACTCACTTTTGTTTAAGACTTGTAGAAGCCTTTGCAAATTGTTTCTTACAGGTGAAACATTACAGACCACTTTGATGAATATGGTGTTAATATTTCCAGATACTTTTGGCATCAATGAAACGAGGGGACCATGTGAAATTAGAGCTATATCGTTCTCTAACGGCTTCTATATTTTCACCCACTTCCTACCAAGGACATCAATCTAATCAATGCCAAAAAAGTGGGGATGAGACCGAGAGCAACTGAGAACATGCCATTTACTCAGGGTGGTTACAGTTTTCTGATTGTATTTGAAACTGCCACTGCCAAAATAAGTGCATTGACATCACTGATTGAGGTGTGACAAGCAGTGGTCAACAGGATGAATAATTTGCTCTTTAAACACTGTGCTGCTGTCCATGCATGATGCTCATTGGTATTTCACTGTCTTTTTTTTACAGCTGAAGCTGCTGTCGGGCCACGGAAGGAAACAGGGGGAAGTGGAATCACCTGGACCTCCTCTCTGGACAGAAAGATACAAAGCCTGCCGACGGACGGGAAGGAGAGAACCTCCCTGAAGAGACTGAAGCATCTTCATCAGGAAAAGGTACTCACATAGTCCCATCCTCGTCCACAGAGGGTTTTATTTGATTATGACGTGATTATGGCATGCATATCCATCAACCAGTAAACACAAAGGGCTAAACAGTTCAGTCTGTTTCCGTTTGATTTAGGTGAATCGCATCCGCGCGCAGCACCGTATAAATGTGCACGGCTCCGACGTGCCGGACCCTGTGTGCACATTCGACGAGCTGCAGACTGAGTATGGACTAAACCCACGGGTCCTGCAGAACCTCCGAGATGCAGGACTAAACTCCCCGACACCCATACAGATGCAGGCGATACCACTGATGATGCATGTAAGTACACACACACACATTCAGTGCTTTCTTCACATTAGTTATCCACTTGCTGTAGTTGTGTGTCGGTTTGGCCCTGATCTGACAGGATTCCTTTGTGTTTTATTTCCTCCGTCAGGGTCGGGAGCTGCTGGCCTGCGCTCCCACAGGATCAGGGAAGACTTTGGCCTTCTGCCTCCCACTGCTGACTCACCTCAAACAGCCGGCCAACCGGGGCTTCAGGGCTGTAATCATCTCTCCGACTAGAGAACTGGCCAGCCAGGTACAGAACAAAGACACACACACACACACACACACACACACACTGGTCTGTTTCTGCCAGGCTACACATCCCATCAAAAGACTGAGGGATTTAGAAAGCTTTTTTTTTTGGAACACTTGATTAGGAACAGGCCTGTTTGTGTGAGTGCATGTTTTTAAGTCCATTTTCTCATGGTGGCCAAAACAAATATTTCAACTATTCTCTATTGCCAGAATTTACAAAAGCTAAATTAGATTATGGAGTAAATGGACTGTCCTTTTTTTTTACGCATGCCTACCCATGCTGGAATTCTATGTGGCTTTGATAATGACAGAATTTCTAGAATTTCCCTTTGTTCCTTTTCACTGTGTTTAGACCCACAGAGAGCTGCTTCGTCTGTCAGACGGACTGGGGTTCAGAGTTCACATCATTGACAAGGCGTCCATCGCTGCTAAGAAATACGGACCTCAGTCAAACAAAAAATACGGTGAGACAGCAAATACACAGAAGAGGCTGAATGTAGAAGTCTGCTCTACCAGATCACCGCTCCTCACTTTCCTCTCCCACATTTCTCTCTGTAGATATTCTCGTCAGTACCCCAAACAGACTGATCTTCCTCCTCAAGCAGGATCCTCCAGCACTCGACCTCAGCACGTAAGATTAAATTTCTTGCTCTCTGACATGTTTTTAAAAATTGTAATTATTTAATAGCGGGTTAATCAGCTGTCTGTACCTGTGCTCAGTGTGGAGTGGCTGGTCGTCGATGAGTCTGATAAGCTGTTTGAGGACGGGAAGACCGGCTTCAGAGAGCAGCTGGCCACAGTGTTCCTGGCCTGCTCGGGTCCGAAGGTGCGCAGGGCTTTCTACAGCGCCACATGTACGGCAGATGTGGAACAGTGGTGCCGCCTGAACCTCGACAACCTGGTGTCTGTCAACATCGGACACAGGTGAGGCTTTTCTCCTCGATGCCCTGTTTCTCTAGAATTCCATTTAGGATGTATTGTTTTTGCTTGATGGCAAACCATGTGAATGATCTTTCCCAGGAACGCGGCGGTGGACACGGTGGAGCAGGAGCTGCTGTTTGTCGGGACGGAGAACGGCAAACTGCTCGCCATGAGGGACATCATCAAAAAAGTAGGGGCACACATGAGAGATTACTTTTCAAACTTAAGGAAATGATTGGCCAAGTTGTTTTTCTAAGCCCATCATGACTTCCAGAGCCACTTTTCTGGACAAGAGAATGATGAATGATTCAGAAAAAAGGATAATTTGCAGACTTATGCATATTTTGGTGGCTTTATTTGTACAAGTAGTGATGGTAAGATAAATATTAAACAGTAAAACATTCAGTGATTTGAAGAGAACTTCCTGCTCTTCAGCCATTGGGTTAGTGCTGTAATTTGGATGACAAGCTGAAATCAAAACAGGCACTCTGGGTCACAACATGCAGACTGGACCCAAAAGAAGGTCTGTGATTGTAGGTTAGAGAAGAAAAATGCAAACTGGGCTGATAGAAGTGAACAAATATTATGTAACTTAAACAGTTAATGGAGAAGGGGAAAACCTAAGAGAAAGAAAAAAGAAAACAACAATGGATGAATACAAGATCTGTTTCTTGACAATCCAAGATAAACAAAAGGATCTCCCTCATAAGTATCTCTGTTTTGGTTTTTGTCCCTCCTGCTCCCTCTGCACCTCAGGGTTTCCTGCCTCCCATGCTCGTGTTTGTACAGTCGATAGACCGAGCACGGGAGCTTTTCCACGAGCTAGTGTACGAGGGCATCAATGTTGATGTCATCCATGCCGACCGCACGCAGCAGCAGGTACACAGAGGGACACACACATTGTATTTCATGAGTTCATACACAGTCAGTAAAATGTGACACGGCAGCTCTCATTCTCCTCCTTGGCTGCTTTGTTTCTCTCTCCCAGAGGGAAAACGTGGTGAACAGTTTCCGCTCCGGTAAGATTTGGGTGTTGATCTGCACGGCTCTTCTTGCCAGAGGAATTGACTTCAAAGGAGTCAACCTCGTGCTGAACTACGATTTCCCGACCAGCGCTGTGGAATACATCCACCGGATTGGTTAGTTCTTGGATCTACTCGGTCAAATATGAATCGATGGGCATCACCGTGTGTTTCCTTTCATATCGTTCTCTTTCCTGCTTCTCAGGACGTACGGGCAGAGCGGGACATCAGGGGAAGGCAGTCACCTTCTTCACAGAGGACGACAAGCCGCTGCTGCGCAGGTATGTGGGTTAAACAGCTCAAAAGCCTGTGATTTGCTCTTCATCTTTGGCTTCCTCTGATTTCTCTGTGCATTTCATCTCTACAGCATTGCTAATGTGATAAAGCAGGCTGGCTGTCCTGTGCCTGACTACATGGTGGGCTTCAAGAAGATACACAGGTGAGGCTCTTATACAATCTTAAAGTTCCTCTCAGTCTATGTTATGTTCTGGTATTAAGTTTTCAGTGCAGTTGTAACAATCAAGCTGTATTTGTGTCTAGCAAAGTGAAGCGGAAGCTCCTGAAGAAACCTCCCAAGAGGAGCACCATTTGCACGACTCCTCGCTTCTTGACGAAGAAACAAGGCAAACAGCCCAAGACAGGAAAGAAAGGACAAGAAGAAAAGAAAGGAGAAAATAGACCCAAAACAGCAGCAGGGGCAAAGACAAAGAAGGGGGGAAAGAAGAAAAATGAACAGGGAATGAAGAAAAGAAGGAAAATGCAGAAAGAGGGTGGGGCAGAAAAAGACAAGAAGATATCACAGAAGACAAGATCGAATCCCTCTGGAGCCAAGTTAAAAAAGTAAGAGAGGGATCTGGTACTTTTCTTATATCCCACCATGATACATGGTATGTGGGACATTATGGTCTCATACTGGATCACAGGTTTTCCTGTAGAATAGGTCATCTGATTGGATTTTGGATATTAATATGGAAAAACTTAAATTCTTGATACTAAAACTAGGTATCTCAGGTGTCCTTGTTTTTAAGTAGCTTTTCTGTATATTTAAAATTTCCAAAAATAGTGGTATGTATGTTAAATCCTCAATGAATGTGTGATTATGTAGCATTCTGTAAGCCTTTGACAGTCTTAAATATTGAGATCATTTTAGTATCAGATTCATGCACACATTCATTCATTGGGCACTTTTGCTCAAAAAGGCAGATTATGTAATATGAGATATGACCATAAATTTAACTGATTGAGAATTTAAAAAAAAAAAAAATCTCATGGCCGATTTTCTTATCAACACTCATGTTATTGCATGCAATACTATGCACTATGCAATGCATTTTCCGTGGTTTAGCTTGGTCCTGAGATTGTTACAACTAACCAGCAATCATTGAGATTAACCTTTTTTTTCTCTCATCTCCCCCTAGGACAAAGGTGAAGAAGAACAAGGCTGTGAAAAAATAGGGTGGCGTGGACAAGCTGTGTGATGGTGTGGACGGACTAATAGGATGGACATCCAGACATTTCTGATATCTTCCAGTCAATTTATATTGCTAATTTCCACATTTGTAATATGTAATTTCTGTCAAAATAAAAATAAACTCTTTTATAGTTAAATGATGACATTTAGCCTTCGTTACTATATTTGTTCACCTGTACCTTTGATGGCATTTACAACACATAAAGATATATAAAGACAAATAAATAAATTAAATGGTAAAGCCAATAGTGAACTGACAACCTGGACACGTTCCTCAAAGTACACTGATCAAGGTGTGAGCCCAAAATTTCAGAGTATGTTCAAGATGAATAAAAATTATTATGATCAGCCCTGAGAGAATATTTTATCCACAAGGCTAAATATGAGCGACATTAAATTTGTCTGAGTGTGGTATTTAAAGGGTCTGCAATACATTAACACCAGTGTATCAAAATACATCTTATATAACATCTGCTGTTCAAATCGATTTGAAGCGTTTTGTTCCAGGATGTTGTAATAAACAATATTTAGGATAAAAAGGTTCCATACAACGTTATAACTAACTAATTAATTGGTAGAGGTAATTATCGGGAGATATCTCAATTTTAAGCTGTCTTGTCTAACAGTTAAAGCCAACTTCTTGTATACACCTATATAAGAGCATATTGCACAGCGATGGTATTTTCAGTTGAATTTAGTGTGTATTTTCCACTTGATTAGAAGCATTGGGGGAACAATTCTAAGGTATCACCACGAAGCTCATTCAAGTTCTGTGGTATCTCCTGTTTCTGAAGTATCGCGATTTGTGTTGAAATCTCGCCCATGCATTATACTGCGGGAAACCCCATCTAGTCTTCCTTTCTCAACATGGCACCGAAGGTGAAGAAGGAAGGTCTGTCAATCTTTGAATTTAATACGTATAAACAATGTAAATAACATAATTAGCAACATGTCGGTACTATAATTACCCTTGGGATGTGATCTGGTACGAAACCGTCTTAGGCTATTGCTGCCATTTGTCAAAATATGAGGGTAATATAGACTGCGTCTTCGGCTTGCCTCCCAGTAACGTTAACGTTATGCTACATGGATACCATGCTAATGGTAGCATGCTATCATTAATGGTAGAAACCAGGACATTATTTGCATCTAAATGTCTTGAGCCAGCTTTGTGCCGTGATACTCTGATACGGGCTACAGTTACGGGCAGAATTTCGGATATTCACGGTGAATTGAACTGCTAGAACTGCGTTTTGGAGTCAGTTTTGTGACAGCACGATGTACCGGCAGAGCCCAGTCATGTTTCTACACGTGAAAGTAACTTAGGAGTGCTGTAGAGTAACTTAACATTAGTTCTATCATACGTGGCTTGTAGTCTATGTATGAATAAATCAAAATGTACTCAAAAAATGTAAAATTGCTAACGGTTGTATGAACCCTGGATTTCTTGCATTTTAGCATTGATGGTCGGATGGCCGTGTATTTCAATTAGTGTATAATGAGATCATCTTCATGGAGAGGATTGGGGGTTTCCAATGACCAAATCCCAAGCATCACTTTTTTTAACTGCAAGATATATTTATTGCCGTTTTTAAGTTAGTTTGAAATGGCTGTATATAAACAGTCGTGTATGTTTACGTAGAAGCCAGTCCAAACTGTCTGAATGCTAGAACGGTAGTTAGCAGTTATATGCAGTTATCTCAAACTTAGCTAAGTGAACAGGACTGTGGACAATCAATATCTAGAGAAAATGATGACTGCTGTATTCTTCTGTCATGTCACTTTCCCCTATCTGCACGTTGAAATTTGTTATTTAGCTATTAATCTTCTTTGAAGCACTTCTGAAGCAGACAGCATTGCATGGTGGATCAGTACTTTGTCTTATTTCTTACTTGTTACATCATACAATGGATGGACTACAGGCCTATATTCTTGTGTATAAATACAGCTTTGCTTATTTTTATTCACGTGGCAAGATTACTGCGTTTTTGAAAAAACTGCAATTTGTGTGTATTAAAAGTATTACTCCTTACTGAATGTGTCAATCAGGTATGTCAAATGCTTATCAGGAGGGCCACAGTGGTGACACAGGCAGTGTTTACCAAATGCATATTTGAAGACTATTAAGTAAAGGTTGAGCGCTAATTAAAAGCTTGAACATCACAACAGCCCTCTGGTCTAATATATTGTTTTCCTCACCCATAGCTGTCCCTGCCAAGACTGAGGCCAAGTCAAAGGCACTTAAGGCCAAAAAGGCTGTGCTTAAAGGAGTCCACAGCCAGAGGAAGAAGAAGATCAGGACTTCTCCCACCTTCCGTCGCCCCAAAACCCTCCGTCTCCGCAGGCAGCCCAAGTATCCTCGTAAGAGTGCCCCTCGCAGGAACAAGTGAGTACAGTAGTCAGCATGCTTCTAACAGACTAACAAGGCTTAGACCTGGTGCAAATGATGGTTAATAGCGATCAAAGTATGAAAACCTGTGATTCCAGTTTTATAAACTTCTGATGCACCCAGACTATTAGTACAGTTTAATGTTGTTTCTTTATTTGTGTGTAATAGAGATAAAGGTGATTAATGGGACAAGTATGGACAATAGAGCTGGCTTGTCAAACAATTACCTGTATTTAGAGAACCGTAGTTGGTTTTTTTTAATAGATCTAATGCAGGGATGAGAGGGGAAGTTGTGAGGGATTTGGAACATTAATGTGATGATGTGTTTTGCCCCAGGTTGGATCACTATGCCATCATCAAGTTCCCCCTGACAACAGAGTCCGCCATGAAGAAGATTGAGGACAATAACACACTGGTGTTCATTGTGGATGTCAAGGCAAACAAGCACCAGATCAAACACGCTGTCAAGAAGCTGTACGACATTGATGTCGCCAAAGTCAACACACTCATCAGGTAGAATTCTTAATCCACATTGAGTTGGATGCTGGTGTCATTTTAACTTTGATTTATTCAGAGTGGGCATGATCAATAGTTGGAGCAATTACTTGCAGGACATCGTTTATTTTGGATCAATAGTTGTGCTGATGCAAATGATCATTCTGTTGAGTAGAGAATAACTTATGATTGGGCTTTTTTAAAATTTCCACATGGCCCTGGTAGCTGCTCAAACAGCATTTTACATGGTAAATGTGAATATAACAACTTAACACATTTCTGACCTACTTCCCTTTTTTCTTTTTGTCATTTTTTACCCCATCATGCTTCCCCTTCCACCTTGATTCCTGTCTTCAGGCCTGATGGTGAGAAGAAGGCATACGTTCGTCTCGCACCAGATTATGATGCGTTGGATGTTGCAAACAAGGTGAGCAATCCAGAATGTGGTCCAGAAATTGAATTTATTTTTTTAAGTTAATGCAGTTGTCACTTAAGTATTGTGTTGCTTTCAGGGTTTATCGATTCTGTGCAAGTGATGTAAATTTAGTTTTTGCTGAATGTCTGTGATGCATTCAAAGGAACCACTGATGCCAGAACATGGACACCAAAGTGTGTTCATTCTGTTCATAAACATTTCTAATTTGTGACCTTTTTTCTTCTCTTTCAGATTGGCATCATCTAAACTGTGTCTGGAGAGGCTTGTGGAAAAATAAATATTTGTAAAAATTTGAATTGATTCAGTGTTTTCTTGTGTGTTATTTGGCGGAAGCATTTATCCATTGGTTGATAAAACCAGTACCAACAGGTTTTTGCTTGGTGGGTTCCCACAGGATTCAAACACGAAACCTCAGCCAGGGATATCATCATACACAAGTATTTTTGATCTTAATGCTCTTCAAATGACAAGAAAAGTTTAAATTAACCTGCATCATGTGAGGGTGTTGGAAATTTTATGTTGATAGTTTCATCTTAAATGGTACAATGAATCCTGATTTTTATAATTTCCCAGATACACTATTAAACAGCACTGTATTTTGGATGTAATTTTTGCTGAGGGAAACTGATGCAATTGCTCATGACAGCAGAGCAGGTTCCATAAACAGTGAAGATGTGTTAAATGAAATGTGTAAACATTGATTCATGCATCTTATTTTATTGTACAGTGATGGGAGTGTGGCACATAATCAATCGCCATAAACAGACTGATAAGAACCACAGATTTGGGGGATTGACAGGAGTTATTGTTGCTACATTCAATAGTTCTATTGTAGGCAATTGCAATAATAAAACTTCACACCAAATGAACTGACGTGAATCATCTGCCCCTTATGACTTGCCAATTTTTGGTGTCAATGTTGAAAGAAACAACCTAAGTTTCACTGTCATTGTATGAAAAAAAGATGTTCATTGATTGAAAGAAACCACAAAAGTTATGAAAATTTTCAAGCTTCTGGCATCATTTGAGTCTTGATAAATGACTATTAATATCTGGTGGTTCTGAAGTAAAAGCCAAAATACAGCAGCAGCTAGCAGCAGTTCAGCAGCAGCTACAATGCAGATGAAAAGTAGTTTTCCATGCACTTTAAATGATTCTGCAAACAGGCTGAAGCACCTTAGCGGCAGGTTGAACATTTCTAAGGATCAACAGAATTCACACATTAAATAAGGAAAATAATTGCACGACGTCACTCCTCGTATCTGTTAGATATAAGACAGACTTGTATTGCTTACATTCAATCAGATCAACTAAATCCCTCCTGTCACACTGGAGGAACATGGCCTACTATCTATGAGAGGAAGGTTCGGACTGTGCCCTTCACTAGGCCTCTGCAGATGGGGCACTTTCTCAGTGACGGGGCGCACTCCTTACACACCACCAGGTGTCCGCAGGGGATGAAGACGATGTTGACCTCCTTATCCATGCAAACCTTACAGGTACGCTCCTCCTGCAGGCGTCGTAGCTGCTCCTCCATGGGCAGATCTACAGAGACGGAGACACGAAGGTCAGCAAAGAAAAGCAAGGATTTCTGTCTTTAAATCTAAAACACAGAAACATAGTGTGTTATATTGGCTATTACTGTTGTGTTAACTATTTTATATTATATTTAGTTATATTTACTATTTTTTGTCCTGGAAAAGCCATCTGACTCAGAGATGTCTCAACAGCTCATACAGAAACTATTAATCCATCTGACAATCTGTATTATTTTGAAATTTACAATCTAGAGATCTAATAGACTGGATTATATTACAAAAGTAGTGTGGGAAAACACCATTTCTAATTTGTAAAACAATCTAGTACACAAATTATAAACAAAATGCTTGATCACACCCAGTTTTCTGATTTTAAGAAGACAGACAGTAAACAGAAGTGGTCTATCAAAAACGAAATACAGGTGTGTCTTTATACCTGAGAGATCTTGGCTTGGTGATGCAGCTTCATTTGTCTGGGCTGAAAATTAAGTGAAAAGACAGATTAAGGCTGGGAAGCTTATCAATCAATCAATAGCTGGTTTACTTGTCACAAATTGGTCATTTTCAGTAGAGGTTAGTTTAACATCAAAGGCCAACATGAGCATCAATACATCTTTGGAAAATGATTCTCTGATGCTTATTCACAAAGAGCTTTGGCTACTTTCAGAGGCAGGTTATGCTTTGTTATTTTTACAGATGAGAATTGTTGTTCAAGGTGAGTCATTTTGAGCAATTTCTCAATAATCAATAGTTACATGAAGGCAGACATGTTGCTATTAGCACAGGAGGAACTTTAATACTTTGTGTTGTGGAGGAAGCCTGCACTAACTGGATCTGTGAAAACCACTTAATTTTTTATGAGGATGCTTTTGGTTTCCAGAAGCATCCAGAATTAAGGTTTTTGTGTGTATTAAGTCAAACTGTTCACACATAACTGTGGAGGACATTAGAAACCAAAAACATCCAACATGTTCTACTTATAATGTGTGCAATTTGTGCAAACTACCACAACACAAAGCATGTTTTTTTTTCCCCATCCATCCTGTGACATCCTGACAGCGGGCTGAGAGAGAGAGTTGAGAGAGTTGGGTGAGAGAGTTGACGTACACATGAGATCTCTGAGCAAAAGAACATCATTCTTCTGGATCCAGTTGCGGAAGACCTCGGCGGCGGCGTTGCCCTTGGTGAGGACGAGCTCTATCAGCCTGGCCGTCTGCTGCTGGGCTGAAGCCTGAGCCTGAAGCCCGGTGTACTCCTCTGCAGCTGCAGGGTAACAGGGACACAGAAATATTACTTTCAACATTTTACATAAACATCTCAACCATTTTCAGATACTCACAGAGATGAAATAAATTTTAGGTCTCCACCTGACACTGCAACTATGGAAACTCAGTCATGTATAATAATATACCATTAATTGTGTAATCCTCACAGGTTTAAGGGAAAGACCTAGAAAAAGGTTTATTTACCCTAGAAGGAAGAGCTGCAACACATTTCAACGCTACATGAAATGTTGATCACTGAGTAGCACTGTTTGCATTGAATTTGACTCTCGACTTAACTGCTGCAATGCACACTGCACCTTTATCTAATTTTCAGGTATGGGGAAAAATATCCATCATTCTCTGTTAACAGCAGTTACACAGAATGGCCCACTCTGTAATTAAACTGTGCTCCCTACCATCAGAGCCAGAAAAAAACTGCAGAGACCATTCAAAACCTCAGAAAAAGAGAAGCTGTACTATAAACGTACATATCACATTTTGCTCCCGCAGGTGCTCCAACACCGACTCGACACTCTTCAGACGCTGGATCAGTGCTGTCTGGTGTCTCTTCAGGAATGTATAACCATCTGAGAGAGAGAGAGAGAGAGAGAGAAAGTGATTTTTCCCCTTTAAACCATGTAAAGGGAACTGGAATTCATGATTTGGTTCCACAGGTCACACATGTGCAGCAAAATCTACATTTTCACAGTCTGACGTACCGGATGCCATCGCCTCCGCCAGCATCTCGCGCTCCTCCTCTCTTTTCTGGTCCTCGGCGCTCAGCAGGTCGGACACCAGCTCCTGGACCGTTTTATAATTCTCTCCACTGGTCAGGATTTTACTCTGGACTGTTTGCTTGACCAGGCTGCGATCAAAACCCATTTCCAATGCGGACTTAATCACTGGAGTGTTCATCATGACGGCATCTTCAGAGCGCTCCTCTCCTGGACCGAGGTGGACGACTAAGGAAAAAATAGGGGAGAAAAAAGGGTAGATAAACAGACGTGTAAGGCTGAGTCGCAGGACATTGCAACTGAACTTCATACACATGATTGATGTAGTGCAAGAGAGTGAGCACCTCTTATTTTATCCCCTCTGTAAAGTAATTTCTCCCTTTTACTTCCCTTAAGAATCCAAAGAAACTGATCTACACTTTCCAGGCTCCACTGAGATTTAACTTTGGTTCAACATGCCCTCTCAGTAATCTGAGACACATCCTGGCAACTACAAGAATTTAAGGAATGTTTTGATCTTAATGCTAAAATAAATTTTGCAGCCAACAACATTAAAACATTGGTTTACTAATTCTGTCACTTCTTTTTTTTTTAAATCCCTTCTTAAAACATTCCTTTTAAAGAAAGCATTCAAAATTTAGCAATCTTATCATCTCAACTTTTTATGATCCCTGGTGTCTCATTTTATTGCCCTTTTATTCTGCTGCTGCTTGTTGGATGCTCTGTGTGAAGCACTGTGTAACTGTTGCAACATGTGCTATATTGACCGTTATACAAATATTACTCACATCCTGCAGGGCTAGCTAGGTGTAATAAAGAAAATTGGCCAACTTCTCTCATGATGATGAATAAAACTGGACAACATATAAGACAGATGTACAAAGTTGTATAATGTAGCTTGTATTGACATATAGTCACCATTCTGTGTTTCACCTATCAACACTCAGCAAGGGGTTTTGTGACCCCAAAACAACAAAAATCAAGACTTCTTCACAGAGGACACATCAGACATTGAATATGTTCTGTATAATGCAAAAATTTACTGAATCTATCGCTCAGTTTGCCAAAATCTCTTCTGTGTTTTACAGTTTCATACACACCTGGTGGATCCACAAACTCTCTGGAGCTGCTGTCTCCATTTGTTAAAAGCTGTTGGAAAGCAAACAGAAACTTTAAATTTTCAATGCAGCAAAACCACTTCCTTCCATAGTGCTGCACCACAACCCATTACTGCCAGATGCATCAATCAAACATATTTTGTTTTTGTTTTTTTGGGTATGTTCTCTACCAACCTGCTCAAACAGCCGAGGAAAGCGAGCCTGGATCTGGTGAACAAACTCCTGTCCCTTCTCCTGGAGCAAATACTCACACCTGCAATTCACCAGAGGTATGTGAACCCAAAACACCATCTACAAATTTATTCTGACAGCTATAATTGGTTGCAGTTGCTAAATAACAATAGTAGTTGTATTAACAGTTAATAAAAGACATAAAATGCACACATGGAAAAACAAAAATGTCAGTAACTACCTCGGAAACCATTTAGCATGCTCCACCCAAGGATCATCTCCGGACTCCCAGCACCGCAGGCCTCCGTCACAGCAGAAACACTTCACATCATCGTTGCGACCTTGAGCAGAAACAGTTCAGAGTTCAGAGTTCTCAGAGTGTCGAGCGGGTTTTGTGGTAGTAAGCGGAAAGAAAAAAACACGAGTTCAAAGCTGACTGCAAGGTTCGAGAAGCCGATAGATGCTATTTGAAACTGCTGATGCTGTTTTCTTCTTCTTTCACTGTCATTTCCTCTTTTGCCTCTAACCTATAAATGTAGATTGTGATGACATGTGGAAGTTTTACATTTATATTTGGCTTGTTCTTTAGATCTGTGTGCTGCTGCCATCTTAGCTAGGGCTCCCTTAAAATATTTTCACAGGACTTGCCAGCTTAAAATGAAAATACAGATTTTACACTGTAGAGGGGAATCCCTGTCTGCAGTGGAAAGAAACAAAAACTTACCAGAAAGGTTAGATGAAAGAAAAATCCCTCAACATTTTGTGTGAATAATCACATGACAGTGCTGCTTTGACCCATGGTCCTTACCTACGTAGTAGAAGCCGGCTTTAGCCAGCTGGTCAGGCCGGACGGGGATGCGAGAGGGCCAGTTGACGAACGTGAGCAGCCTCTCTTCGCTCTGCTGCATGGCGGGGTTAGAC